>BPLR01018998.1:24803-97416 GCA_021605095.1 Caerostris extrusa | reverse complement strand
AGACGATTCAGTAAGAAATTGCACTGCTTCGAAATAGAAAAAGAGGATTAAAAAAAGAAAAAGAGGATTCAGAACAAATTGCACTGCTTTCAAGAAAAGAAAAAAGATTCGGAAACAATGCACTGATTTTCAAAAAAAAAGAGAATTAGCAAGAAATTGCCCTGCTTTCCAAAAAAAGGAAAAAAGAAAATTCAGAAGAAAATTGCACTGCTTTCCAAAAGTAAAAAGAGGATTCAGTGAGAAAAAAAGAAAAGGATTAAAAAAAGAAAAAAGAGGATTCAGAAAGAATTTCCACCGCTTCTTCCAAGAAAAAAAGAATATTCGAAAGACAATGCACTGTTTTCTTCCAAAAAACCGAAATAGAGAATTCAAAAGAAATTGCACTGCTTTCCCAAAAAAGGAAAAAGAAAATTCAGAAGAAAATTGCACCGCTTTCCAAAAGTAAAAGAGGATTCAGAACGAAATTGCACTGCTTTCCAAGAAAAAAAGAAGATTCGGAAAGATTTTTTTCCAAAAAATAGAGAACTCAACAGAAATTGCACTGCTTTCCAAAAAGAAAAAGAAAATTCAAAGAAAATGCACTGCTTTCAAAAACCCAAAAAGAGAATTCTGTAAGAAATTGCACTGCTTCACAAATAGAAAAAAAGTAGAAAAAAAAAAAAAAAAGAAAAGAGCATCAAAAAAAAAAAAAAAAAAAAGAAAAAAAGAGGGATTCAGAAAGAAAATTACACTGCTTTCCAAAAAGAAAAACGATTCAGAAAGACAATGCACCGTTAAAAAAAAAAAGAGAACTTCAAAAGAAATTGCACTGCTTAAAAAAAAAAAGAACATTCAGAAGAAAATTGCACTGCTTTCCAAAAAAGAAAAAAGAGGATTCAGTAAGAAATTGAAACTTTCACTGAAAAAGATGATTAAAAAAAAAAAAAAATGAAAAAGAGGATTACAAAAAAAAAAAAGTAAAGGATTCAGAACGAAATTGCATTGCTTTTTCCAAGAAAGAAAAAAGAAGAAGATCGGAAAGAGAATGCACTGTTTAAAAACCTAAAAGAAATTCAAAGAATTTGCACTCCTTCCAAAAAGGAAAAAAAGAATTCAGAAGAAAATTGCACTGCTTCCAAATAGAAAAAAGAGGATTAAAAAAAAAGAAAAGAAGATTGAGAACGAAATTGCAATGCTTTCCAAGAAAGAAAAAGAAAGATTCGAAAGACAATGCACTGTTTTTCAAAAAATGAATAGAGAATTCAAGAGAAATTGCACTGCTTTCCAAAAAGGAAAAAGAAAATTCAGAAGAAAATTTCACTGCTTTCCAAAAAGTAAAAAGAGGATTCAGTAAGAAATTGCACTGCTTCCAAATAGAAAAAGAAAGGGATTAAAAAAAGACCAAAGAGGAACGAAAAATTGCACTGCTTTCCAAGAAAGAAAAAAGAAGATTCGAAAGACAATGCACTGTTTTTCAAAAAAAAACCGAATAGAGAATTCAAAAGAAATTGCACTGTTGTTTTTGGAAAGGAGCAAATTACCACTAGATCAAAGACTTTTTTGAATTAATGAATATTGTATCAAATATTCGTCAAAAAATTGAAATAGTATTAGAAGGGATTGTTGCGCATACGAAATCACGCTATATTTGTGTGTGCTATAGAAAATATACTACTGTGTCCAAATTATCAATTTAAAATTCCGGGAGGTTATGGAGTTTCAATTTTCTTTTTTATTTTTATTTTGCTGACACTGTCTTGACATCTGTGTGAAATCTGACTCGAAATATTCATTAGTGTTTGAGTTACGCTTGGCTTTGTGAGACGCTAAAACTGATTCCGGCGATTATTGAAATGTCTGATTTATTGAACAAAGAACTTGCATTCAATTTTGTTTGCGGAAACGAATAGAATGTTGCAGAAGGCATTCGGTGAGCTTTTTCTATATCGGAAAGAAATATTTACAAGTGGTATAAAGACCTCAAAGAAGGCAAAGAACGCGTTGAAGATGAAGAGCCCTCGGGTCGAACCACCAACCTCAACCGACGAATCTCACGTCCAAAAAATTAAATATTGGGTGCTTGCAAATCATCTATTTACATTTAGAGACATTGCTGATGATGTTGGAATTTCAAAAGGATCGGTCAATTCTATTTTAAAAAGATGTTTTATGTCCTCAAACGCGGAAAGACAACACTTGGTTTTTACATCACGATAATGTGTCAGCTCACACTGCATTGATTCTTCGTCACTTTTTTCGTCAAAAATGAAACCCACAACCACCGTATTCATACCGTGCGACTTCTGGCTATTCCCAAAACTGGAAAGACCACTCCGGGGGACATCGGTTTGAGTCGAATGAAGAGATTCAACGTGGATCGCTGATGGCTTCGAAGGTCTTCCCCGCCGATGACTTTTTAGCATGCATTGAGGATTAGAAAAAGTTGGCATAAGTGCTTTGTGTTCGGAGGGGGATTACTTCGAAGGCGATGAAATACATTTGGAAGAATAACTAATGAGTTTTGAACAAAAAAAAAATTGGTTTTACTTTTTGGGCACTGTAGTATAATATGTAAAATTTTTTCCATGCATTGCCAATAAGAAATGAAAAGATATCGCCAGCAGAGATGTCGTGCGATCCCTTATTCATGGCGCATCTGCCACTTCTTGCCTCTCTCCTTATTGAGTCAAGTCACGACTAGTGAGAAAAGAAAAAAAGGAAAGCCCGCTAATCCGATTGAGAAAAGTAATTCACTGAAAAAAATAAATGATGGGAACGAACTTCATCTAGATTTAGAATGGTAATCAGCTCGAGCACTCAGAAAATTCGCCATGCAGATTTATGCGTAGTTATTCATATGTTAATTGGCTAATGTAAAAGAAAGAGTGGAAATTGTATAGTGTTAGAATAAATGAATTTTATTCAATTCACAACAAAGGTATTCTTTGTATATATTAATTGTATCAACAAAAAAGCAATTAAATTTGCTGCTTGAAGAAAGTTGGCTCAAAAAGAAAGTGAATTATACTAATAAAGTTTGTGAATATTTAACCATTTCATTCGGAAACTTTTTGTAATATTCTTCTCTTTAAGTATATTACAAAGAATATAGCAAATGTATTCCTAAAAAATGGTATTTTTGACGAGATATAGTTAAATTAGTTATCTAACAATCTTCCATTTTTTGTTAAAGAAAGTGTTGCTTATATAATAATAATTGCATTCATAATGTATTTTTAAGGGAAAAAAATTAAATAATTTTAGACAAATGCAAGGTTAAAGCTGATCAGTTAAATTAAACTATTATGATTACAAGATTTAAATTTTTCATTCGAAAATAACAAAAAAATGATTCTTGTGCAATACGGTGTGACATGGAAAAGTTTTTACCAAGAAATTTTAAGGCATTTTTTTTATTTGTACACATGAATTTACCACTCACAATGACGTATTATAAGACATATTTAAGTGTAATCTTTTATTATAAATTTTATAAAGAAAATACGACGTGACTGACAGGAAATACTTTGTAACGGCTTTATCTAAAGATAAATCCATGTTCACTGTAACTGCCTTTCATCTTTGACGGCTTCTTAGCAATTTATACTAGTTAGATTTTAACCATTTATCAGAAAAAAAGAGTCGGTTTTGCTTTTTTTTTTTTTTTTTTACTTTTTGCCGTCTGAGGGAAAACCTATTAATTTTCAGTCCAATCTATTCAACGGAAAGGAAAAGGTTTTGTGCGTGGTGTGTGTGTAGAAATAAGGGAAATACAAGGTTCAGTATGAATTTAGTACACAGTTTTTTTTATAGAGCTAGCCATCAATTAATTTGGAATCTTGTACCTCTGTCAGATTTAGTTCTTTTTAAATCACTTTTTGTGATCACAATAAAAGTGTGTTAATTATTAATATTCATTCCCTTAATAAACCCAATCCCCCTTTTTTTTCTTCTAATGCACCTAGCAAATACTCAGACCATGATCTTTAATGCCATAAGGGCTGCACCGATATTACTCACTTAACACCAGGGGGCGCGAGTAACTTGAAGATAAGCTACGGACGGGGAGTAAACTATGCCCCCGTAACGCTCTACGATCATAGTAGACCGGGACCTACGGTTTAAAGTGGATTCCGAACCACTACAAACTTTCATGGCACGCCTGGACTCGAACCCAAAACCTGCGGCACCGAGCGCCAGAGTGCTAGCGACTCAGCCATCAGGCCCTTAGACAGTTGTCTCTTATGCCTTAAGATAAGAGCTGTACCAATGTTGCTCACTTAGCACTACCCAGGATTAGCTACGGACGCGGAATAACAATGCCCCCTCTACAATCATAGTAGATATGGCACCAACGGGACTCGAACCCGAAACCTGTAGTACCGAGCGCCAGTGCGCTATCTACTGGCCATCAGACCCAGCCCCCAGTCCCCAAACAGGGAAAATAAATTTATCCCACTCTGTTTTTATCATTAGACATGGCTATATCTGATTTGTGGTCTAATGATAATCCGTGTTAATCTGTGTGTATTGTCCGGGGTTTCTTTTCTGTTACACTCAAATACGGCGTAGTTTCCTTAAAAGTTCTCCCTTACGTCAATGTCCATCTAACATCATGGGGTTGTCCGTGGCATATATTAGTGCAACAAGAAGCTCACTAAAGGAATGGTATTACGTGCGTGCATATTACATATTTTTTAAAATCAGTTTTATATATAATGTTTATAATGATTTATAAATATAATTTTACTATTCTGGTGCTTAAAGCATTCAATTCCATCCTATTCAATCATTTATTTTCGTTAGATGATTAAATATCTTCCTCGCCATAAACGTTCAAATTAACTATAAACATTCGCATTGAAAACTTAATGCAATAGAATTCTGTTAAAGCCTACTAGTTTATGTAGATTAACTGAGATATTTTTAATGGCTTACTTTATCTCAAAGTAAAAACGACATAGTTCTCGGATATTTAAACATAACTTATTAGTTAGACTAATAACTAGAACATTTTATTACATATAATAAACTCTCGTGTCTCAATAATTTATGATGTGAACAGTTAATATATTCTGATCCTATTATGGTTATAAATTTAAATGAATTTAATTTTAAAACACTTGAATAAATCTCGTTTTGCATTTTTTTGTGTCTTTTACTATTATACATTAAGATGTTTAGAGATTGAATATTTTAATGATCATACTTGAATTAAAAGGATAATAATTACAAAACTTCTACAAAATTGTAATAGTTATTTTAAAAATTTAGTATTTCCAGATTATTGAATCACAAGATTGACTAACTAGGGAATTGATGTGTTATAACATTTATTTCAGTGTATGGGCAATAATAAAATAATGAGCAATTTCGTAAAAATGACGTAAAAAAATCTTACTTAATATATATGTATTACATAACAGTAACATACATACACATTCATATGTATTTATATACAGGTAGTCATCAAAATACTGGGAGCACCCTACACTTATACGGAATCTTTTACTAATAGGATGTAGCACCGCTTTTTGGCATGTAATACAGGTTTATATTCGCCTGGGAATTGAATTATACATGTGCTGAATAGTGTTTAGGGAATATTGTACCATTCTTCATGGAGATATTGGAAAGTTCAGGGAGAGATGCCGAGGGAAGATATCGATTCTGGATTGATAGCTCTAATATAGACCCTAACGATTCGATGCTATTGAGGTCGGGGGAATATTCAATGAAGTTTTACCGACCTGCCCGAAGGCTTACGGAGAACTGCATGGCCAGAAGCACGACAGAACCTACTAGTACTAGCTGGATTCCGCCTTATTCGGCTCCACGGATAGGGTGATATGTAATAAGTACAACACCCCACCGCCTTTGGCTGCCCTCAACTGGCCTTGTTGTACCTCAACGCATCAACGTTCACGCTAGAACGAGTTCGAAAACACCCACGGAGATGTATGGATCTCTTCGCCGTCTTAAGTGACGTTTCCAGGGGGCACCACGAGGAGGTGGATCCAAATTCGCCCCCAGGTCGGCGGAATATGTGGGCCAAGCTAGATGTTTCACTTCATCCCCATGTTCATCAAACCGTGATGGGAGAGGTCTTGCTACATGAGTAGGAGCATTACCATCCTGTAAAATTCCATCTCTTGCAGGAAGCAAAGTTTGAATTGTATGATGGTCCTGGCCAGATAAAAAGTCTCTTTACTTCTCCCCATTATTCTGATAACCGCCTGTATATAAATATGGAATATCGGTAAGCCTTGTTCTCTACTTATGAATGTCATAAACAGTTCCTATGGAGATGAAGTGAGAATATTGACTTCAGAATGGAGAGAGTATTTGCGTACTTGTTCCTCGCCAAATTTGCACTGTTGTAACCTTCATGCCAAATGACATTATCAAAGTAACGAATATTTCATTAAAAGTCCTTGAATTAAAGAAAGAAATTGCAAAAATAAAATCTCTTCATATAGTTTTGTTTCAGAACGTTTATTTGTAACAAACTGGGTAAATTAAATATTTAATTATATTACGTATTCAATTTAAATTTTTATTCTATAAAATTTCCTTCTGCTAAGATTTATTATTATTTCTTAATTTAAGGAAGCTATGAAAAACCTAATTTCCGTTTTTTATTATTTTTAATGACATATTCTACCATAGAATTTTATATTTGAAGTTTGATTTAATTAAGAACATTATTTTATAATCTTATATAACTGAAAAAGAAAAACATTTATTACTTATTAGCTTATTTCCGGAGAATTTAAAATTAATTTTTGTTGCAATTTCCTATCATTATAAATTTTCATAAAAATCTTATATATATATATATATATTTATAATATATATTGAGTAAAAACTTTAAGGCCAGTAGACATTTTTGAGAAAATGGAAACATTTAAACTGAGGAATTAAAATACCATTTGATTGATAATTATTGAGCTTAAATAAAAGTAAAAAAGTAGAAAATTAATTTGCAAATATTTTATTATTAGAAAATATTACAGAACACATAGATGAATATTTGAGCCTGAGTAAAAACTTTAAGGCCAACATAGAAAATAACATATAAGAAAAAAATTACAAATTCTTAGAAGGTTGTGTAGGAGCCATTACTTCGAATTACTTCAAATATTCTTGTTTTCATGGATGAAACGAGTTTTTGACAAAGGGTGGGGTCGGTTTTATACCATTCATCTTCGATAGTAGATTTCAGCTCTGTTGTTGATGTAAAATGTCTCCCATTTGCATAAACTCTTCTTGATAAGTCAGCCCAAAGGTTCTCGATTGGGTTGAGGTCAGGTGATCTAACTGGACATTTCACAGTTTCAACATTGTTGACTTGGAACCAATTTTTTGTGCTGTTACTCTAATGGATCGGTGCATTGTCTTGCTGATATTTCCAATTTTCTCTAGCAAGACATTCAGCATTTGGCAAAAGATGATTTGTTAGGACATTTTGGTATCCTTGTGAATTCATTCTACCTGAAACGAGTTTGAGTCCACACCATTGTAAGAAAAACAGTCCCAAGTCATGACAGACCCTCCATCTATTTTCGAGAATATTTCTTTTTTTTTTATTTCTTATATTATGCCAGTAAATTCCAGCCATCTGGTCCATCCAAATTCCATTTTTTTTTTTTTTTTTGTCAGAAAAAAAATAATTTCTATCCATTGGTTGTCCCATGTCATACTTTCTGTCCAAAGTTCAAACGCTCTATTTTGTGTCTCTGCAGTAACTGAGGCTTAGTCAATTTTGCTGTATAAGTGTACCTTCCAGACCTTCTAATTGTGTTATAAATCGTTTTTTGACAAACTTTTAAACCTGTCGTCGGAATCAGTTTCCTGGTTGAGTGCTTTCCAGTAGATGCAAGTTGGCAAACTCGTCTTTCATCACTCGAGGACAAAGCTTTAGTTCTTCCCCTAGTATTCTTTTTACCATAATTGTCTTTCAATTTTAAAAATTATTGACTACAGTCTTTGTTCTTCCTATCTTAATCGCAATAGCACGACTACTCATTCCTGTTGAAAACAAAGCTTCGATCTGTCCTCTTTCACGATAAGATAACTTCGCCATCTTCACAAAGATCACCAATTCTTCGAAGAAATGTATGACAAATATGAAAATTGCAGAGTTGTCACAAGCTAGTAGTTGCAACGGTATTAACGATTATATTATATTTATTTAAAAAAATGATTGGTGGCCTTAAAGTTTTTACTCAGGCAGAAATACTAACTTTGTAAATAACCATGTTTCTTATAATTATGTATTTACAAATTATGTTTATAGCATTTATTTCTTATCAATGAACTTTAATAATTAATATTATTTGAATCCATTTTACATTTTCTCAAAAATTTTTACTGGCCTTAAAGTTTTTACTCAGGCTGTATATTTATAATTTATACACTCATGTCCATAAATTAAGGATAACGAAGTTCAGGCAAAGAAAGATACAGAAGCAAAACAAATTTGACTTATTTGTAAAGTCTATTTATTAAACAAAAGGTAAAAAGCAAAAGAGATGCTATATGTTTGACATAATTAATAAAAATTGCGATTTTTACTCCCTGGAGCAAATTTCAAAAAAGAACCTATTTACAAAAAAAAGCATAACATGGTTAGTATGATGGTTAATATGGAGTATGTCTCCAGGACGATGCAATACAGGCCTACAACGCCTAGGCATGCTGAGTATCAAATTATCAATCTGATCGTGGGGAATATTACACCACTCATCAAGCAATGTTTGCACGGTGAGGGCGGGCGTTGTCATCCATAAACAGAAATTCAGCACCCATGGCGCCCCGAAACAAACTTACATGTTGTTCCAGAATGATATCCCGATAGATGTGGCCTAGCATCGTTACACTCTGAACATGCAGGCCAGTTCTGGAACCAAGAATAACTCCTCCCCAAACGAGCCATCCTGCACCACCGTAACGGTGTCGTTCAATGGTGTTCTCTTGGTGGTAATGGGTACCTGGCGCTCTCCATATGAAAGTCCGGCGAGAATCAGACTGCAAACTAAACCTGGACTCATCGGAAAACATCACACCAGACCACTGTTGCGGTGTCCACAATGCATGCTCTCTACTCCAGGTTAATCGCAGGCGACAGTGAGTTGCGGTAAGTGGAACACATCTGACAGGCCTACGAGCATATAGACCAATGTGCCCTAAGCGTCTGTACACGGTCTGCCTTGAAACTGTCGTACCGGTAGCTGAAGAGAGATGACGAGACAGGTCTGATGCTGTGCTCCGTCTGTTTCTTTTGGCAGTAACTGCTAAATACTGGTCCTCATTCGGCATTATAACTCGGGGGCGACCTGTGCTGTAACATCTACTCACATTACCATCATCTTGGAATCGTTTCCAAAGCCTGGAGATGACACTCTGGGCGATTCCAAGTTCCTCGGATACTTCCAGCTGGCTACGTCCACATTCCAGTAGTCCGATAATTCTACCACGTAAAAAATCATCCAAATGCTTCCTTTGTGTCATAACGATGCGGTTATTGCACTGAAAGGCTTTTAAAGCGCTTGTGAACAATTTTACTTCTTTGCCACCATTCCTTACATACCCTCTCTCTTAAACTCTCGTCATTGTGACGTACTATCCGCGCCATCTGGTGGTTTCCTGTAATTTGCATATTCTTCTTCAAGATGTGCGTCATAATTCTACAGGTGAAATTTTTATTTTAGAGTTCAATTTCTGTGTGATTCTGAATTATCCTTAATTTATGGACATGAGTGTATATATATATATATATATATATATATATAATTTTATTATTTGATACAATTTTATTAGTTAAATTAGTAAGACGATAAACTGACTATTTTAGTTTATTAATTTAATTAAATTTATTTAAAATTTATTTAACCCTTTTAAGGCGGTGGTAAATATATTACCACCACGCGATTTGATTCCCAGCACCAGGTGGTAAATTATTTACCATCGCTCCTTAGCAGAAACCCAGCTTCGGAATCAGCGCTTTACGTTTCGGCGGGTAGATCGCAGTCGGGGGCCTAACTACTAATTTTCCTTTTTTTTGTCAGTTTTCGAGCAAAATGGCGAATATATGCACGTGCCCAGTATAATTAAAAATGAATAAAAATAAAATATGTTAGAAGTTATGCAATCATATTTTGTGTATCTTGAAGATATA
Source organism: Caerostris extrusa (assembly GCA_021605095.1). Taxonomy (NCBI): domain Eukaryota; kingdom Metazoa; phylum Arthropoda; class Arachnida; order Araneae; family Araneidae; genus Caerostris; species Caerostris extrusa. The sequence goes on along the minus strand of BPLR01018998.1, from coordinate 87,257 downwards.
ATAGCTAGATTTTATTATGTATTTGGAAGATTAATGCAAAATATTTTTATTTGTTCTCATTTATAATTGGTGGTAACATATTTACCATTGCCTGCTTAGCGATTTTAGAGGTGGTATATAATTTACCACCGCCTGGTTTGCAACTGATTTATTCGTTTTCAGGAATGCATTTCGCTTGGCAGAGTACTTGATTTATATGTTTATATTTATGGTTATATATATATTACACCATTTATTTATAAAATTTGTTATTACTAATATTATTGAGCATATTTTAGCGATTTTTTTGGATTACATAAATATTTAGAACTATTAATTCGAAATGGAATGTAATAAAAGTAATATTTTTATAAGATTTTTCAAGTGATTTAAAAAAGAAAAAGTAACTCAATGTATTGAATAATATTTTAGATAGAAGCATTGAAAAAAAGTCTAACCACCGAATAAGCTGTCCACCATGAAGCAAGTTATGTTAGAAAAGCCTGTAAAAAGAGGATATAAGATTTGGGCTAGGTCAGACGCATCCAGTGGGTATCTGTATCAATTTGAGGTTTATACAGGGGAAAAAGACGATGGTGCCATTTTGGAAGAATTGGGATATAGAGTTATAACAAATATTACCAATGATTTGCACCCTACTTCTCCCCTTTTGGTGCTTTTTGATAAGGTTTTCACTTCAGTTCTATTGGTGGAAACACTGTTTTCCAAAACATATACGCCATTGGTACCATCAGAACTGGTAAAAAATTCCTTCCACAATAAGAAAAAATAATATGTGATATATGATTGATTATTAGTATTATATTGAAAATGATATATGGTGACTATAAACATTAATTATAATTTTTTTAAAAAAATACGATATATTTCTTTTCAAATACAAACAACGTATAATTCGATGCTTTTAAACTCTCTTACTTTTTATATTTCTAAATAGTATTCACAGATATATTTCAAAATAGTATTTTTTTTTTTTTTCATGATTTTTGAAAAATAACGCTTTTACAAAGCCATTTTTCTCACTTTTTCGTCCCAACGAAGCACTCACCGGGAATAACTGCTTCCTCATTAAATAAGTCCTATTTGTCCATAACACACATTAAAACAAAATATATTCTTCTTCTCCATCGTAAATCATCATCTTGAAAGAATTTTAAGACTTGTTTTTGACGTGAAACTAAAGATATGGAATTCGTTCACAAGGTCATCCATTAGTGGCGTATTTTTATCGATACTCTAAACTTACTTTTAAAATTTTAGATTAATAGTTGTGCAAAAATTGAGTTGCTTATTTTGCTTATTGGCAAGTAATGGCGCAAAAGCCCCATGGTGCACCAAGACCGTCTGCCTACGATCATATTTCATAACAGGAGGTAGGGGTTTCTTTTACGGGGTAGAGTTTTCAGCTCTACGTCCAAAGCTCTACAGCTCGTGTTCCACTGATGTATGCCACTAACAGAACCGTGGGGTGATGAAGGAAAGAAATTGTGTTTTTAAGACTTTGAGGGGTAATTGCTACATTGTGTTTGTTGAGCGATAGACAACTCAGAAAATTCCATCAGTTGGTTTGACTGTCAATGTTACCATACTTAATCCATTGTCATAATCTCCGTTGAGTTTCTTTGTTGCTGAAAGTTGTGACTAAAAGGGCCAATCCTGAATTGTATATCCTTCTTTGGTTGCAAAATTTAGTTTAACTGTCATTATTTGTCAGCACTAACCCCTTTTGTCATGGTATCTTTATTAAACCAATTTTGTCCCTGAATAGTCTTGATTACAATACTGTTGACAAATGATGTGAAAAATAACATTGAATTGTATTGGTAGGTTTGCGTATTTGAATGTTATACTATTTGCATAGCATTCAAGAATTTTCAATGAAATTTTTTTCACAGATTATAAAAAATATAATAATATAATATTTACTGCAATCGATTAATGAGAATTTACAAATGAGAACTTTAGGTTATAAAGGAATTTTAGAAGAATATATCTCACTGAAACTGGCAGTTTCCGTGCTACAAATCTTAAGAATGTCTGTTGTCTGACGAGAATTCAGACAGAGTCTGTCTTGCTGCAGATCAACTCCAGCTGTTCAAAGCAGTGGTTGGGCGTCCTAATTACTTGATGTAACGAAGCGGAAGTTTCCCCAGACATTGAATCGTCTGATTTGGACTGCAATTACAACAAAACCACGTCACCAAACTCAAGATTCGAATGTCATTTTTGTATATGTACCGATGGTGGGCAAATGTTGAGTTAACTCAGTACTATTTATTCATTGAAAATTGAAATCTTGATTTTTATTATTACCTTATAGTTACATTCAATGAAACATTTCAAATAATTAATTCAATATGTTTCATTTTACGTTTTTTTTTTTTTCATTTATTTATTCATTTCTATATTTTGTTTTACGGATTTTATGTTGTGCTTATTTATATGTTTTAATAAACGCAACATAATAACAAAAATTAAAGCCATAATTTAAAATAATCATTTTACATTCTCTTTCTTTTAATTGTATTTTGTTTTATCTGTATACGTACTCTAGAATAGGTCTTGAGTAGAATATGTTATCATATTAATAAAATTAAATTAAATTTGAAATTATAAAAACAATAATATATTACAATCTATTATTGTCTGACAATTAAAAATGATTAATTTGACTTCCCAAATATAAATATGATATTATTTATTAAAAATTACAAATACAGATTTAATAAAAGTAAGAAAAAACCCGAAGAATATAAAAATAATCTAAATTACCTAGTATATGAAAACTTACAGAATAAATTTGATCAATGGACCGCAATGCAATGTCTCATAAACTAAAACACATTTTTAATATTGATTTCATTTTCAAAATTCCTGGTAGGAAAACTATAATGAATTTCCAATGCACAAAGGAAACATGAAACGAGATTTATACTGTAATGACTTTGAAAACTTTCTTTATTTATTCCCAGAAATGGAACGTTTGATCATTGTCTGATTCATCCATAAGTACACAAAATATATTACATTCCTTTATAGCTACTTTGAATAGATTCGGAATTGCAAATGCAGAACTTCTAGAAAGATTATTGGTGAAATGAATTGTTTATTTTCCTAAATGTACACAGTTTTCAATGAAAATATAAAATTAGGTGACATTTCTAGTGATACTTAGAAACGAGTAAGGAATAAGTTTAACATTGAAAAGTTTCGTAAATAGATTCCTTCGAAAATTTGTCGGGTTCTAATGTTAACAATATTTTGAACTGTGCAAACAAAATGTATGTAAAAGCGTATTTCAATTTTATGAGCATGCCAAAGTAAATACATAGAAGATTGATAAAATCATAGAGTTAAACCCTTGCTTCTATTCATTAGTGTTCGACATCTTTAGATACATAATGTAAATATTTAATGAATGATAACTAATTTTATTTAAAAATTAATGATATTTAATTATATGCATTGTTGTAAAACAACAAACCAGAATGATTTGTTTTATTAAATTAAGCATGTTTAATGTTAATAAATATTATTTTCGATAAAATATATTTTTTATGAATATGCACTATAATATATAATACACGCCAATAAAATAAATGGCAAATACTGCACATCTTCAAATTCAATTAATATTAAATTATTTAATTAAAAATAAGCATTTACAAAGGAGTTTTATTTAAGTTAAAATATTCTTCTTGATTAAATTTACGTAAATATTTTTTTTTTTTTTAGGAAAATAATTTCAGATATTTTTTTTGTCATATTTTATTCAGATGGTGTTATAACTGGGACCTGAATGGTCGAGTGGCTAACGCTCTGGCGCTCGGCACCACAGGTTTCGGGTTCGAGTACCGGCCGTGCCATGAATGTTTGTAGTAGTTCGGAATCCACATTAAACCGTAGGTCCCGGTCTTATATGATTGTTGAGCGTTGGGCTTAAAGCTGACAACCCTACCCCGGAAAAGAAAAACATCTCTCGTCTCGAAATCTACCAGTAGGTAGCAGCCTTGGCCCACGCTGGGCTGTTGCACCAATGATGATGATGATGGAGTTATAACTATTAGAGCATACGTTATTTATTATATTAATTCATAAAAATTTTGAATTATTTATGAACTAAATTAATAAATATTTAAATAAATTAAACATTAATAATTCTAATATATTTTTTTAAAATAATAAACAAATCTTAATAAATATTTAATGTTAATTCTAAATCCATTAATTTTAAAATAATTTACAGTCATTAAGTTAAACTTCAATTTTAATCAATATCACTATAGGAACGTGCATAATTTTTAAAAATATTATATTTTAAAAGATCACGTCACACTTTGAGGTTCAACGATAGTACTATTCTCCACTATTAAATAGAGGGCCTGATGGCCGAGAGCTATCGCTCTGGCGTTCGGTACCTCAGGTTTCGGGTTAGAGTTCCGACGGTGAAATGGATGTTAGTAGTGGTTCAGAATCCGCTTTAAACTGTAGGTCACGGTTTGTTTAGCCTTCATGTGCCCAAGATGACCGTAGGGCGACAAGCCAAACCTCTGTTAACGGATGAGTTGCAGATAGTTGAGAATCAAATTTTTCTGTGGTGACCGCTACAATCATTCCTTCCAAAGACGAAGGGAATCGATGACGATTGTAATAACAATTGTAAAAAGCATCTCATTGATAGTCAGACGTTGCGTTATTGAAAAACTTTTCCCAGATGGCATTACTTCATCTAAAGGAGGATTTCTTTAAAGTACTAAACTCTCACTTCATAGATCGTCAGTTAAATGAAAGCCTGATCTCATAAGAACTATTCTATTTTTTGGCATTTTACAGAGTAAGACTTTGGTTTGCGTTGGAAATTTGGTTTAAAATTGATTCAGAGGAACAATGTCCACTATAATAAGAATAAGATTGATCCTCGGGTTATTTGCTCAGAACGAAAATTTTTTCTACATTAAAAATAATAAATGGCAAATATTTTTATATTTATTATTATTTATAACCGTATTCTGTATGCATATAAGAATTATAAAGTTTACTGTCATGGAAAAATAATATGTTACACAAATATTTCTTGTATTGATAAAGTTTGTAATCATTAGGATATTGACTGATCATCATTTACAACATCACAACAATTTTCCATTGAATTTTAGTAGCAGACTCCACTACCTCTGACTCATCTTGGCGTGCTAAGTTAATTTGAGGTCATTACTATGAGAAAATTGTTCCCTTTTCGAGATTAGAAGTCCGGGCTGCAAATTATCTCTTCGTCCATGTCACAAATCAAAATTTTTTGCTTCATAGTTATAGCAGCAAGTGGAATCGTTTTGGCGTTGGGAGTTTAACTAATTATCTTTCTCTGTTGGGCCCTGTGATTAATAGATGATGAAGGAGTTTGCTGAGCAAGCTGGTCATTTAATTTGCTGAATTCAGAAAATGCTTGAGTGTTGCGCTGTGTGTTTGAGTTATCGGCTAAATGGTCACGCTCTGTTGACACATTATACTGATGCAGAATGAGTTGTTTGTTTCCATTCATACATCGTAATTTGATGACTTAAGTTGAGGCTAATTTTAAATGAATTAATAACTTTATAATGTTCGGCAAAGTTATTGCAATCTATTTGGATACCGTTTTCTAATAAATTCCTTTGATGTCATTCTGATAGAATGGAATCATTAACGAGTGAGATAAATTTCTCGACTCTAATTGAAATCATGAAGCTACAATTTATTACTTGAAAAATGAATAGATTCGGCGTAATTTTGGCCATAATGTTTGCATTGATGAAGAGTTTTCAAAATTTTCTTTCATAAGAATTGCCGATGAGTTGCAATAACCATAATGTTTACTTTGAAATATATAACTATTCATCAACCTTTCTTAGCTCTACTATAAACCTATCATAGATGCAACATGTTCCATATATCATAAGTGTACTGCTTATCATATATCATAGACACATCATAAACGATAATCATAGATCTGTATTATAGATCCACTATGAACCAATGTCTTATACTACAGAACCACCACATACTATATAGTGTATATCATTGATCCTACATATACTATATGACATATACCATATATCACCAATTAATATACGTCATACACAATAGATCCTTCATACGCTGTATATCATTAAATCTACACTATACCATATTAATCCATATACTACAGATCCAATAGGTACCATATTAATCCATATACATAGATCCCCCAAACCAGATCTATGTTTTCCATATTCCATAGATCCATCAATCTATATCTTGTATACCATACCCTAGAATATCATAGATGCACAAACTAGATTTCTGGTATACCATACCCTGTAATATTATAGTTCCATAAATTAGATACATGTTTACCATAGCGTATCTTAGATCCATCAACTGATGTTACCTGTAATAAAGCCGTCAGTAGGTTTAGCGGCTTCATGGAATAACAGGCAAACTAATGTTAAGTATTATATGTTACGATTAATGTCGTTTCAAAAAATGCCAAAATTTATATTTACTTTTGATTATTTTTATATAGTTTCAATGATTTGGTTAAGAAACTTTGCGTACTAAACATCCTACAATTTGTGAATATTTTTTTATAACTGTAATTACCAATATATTTTAACAATGAAAAAATTACAGTTCTTATTAAGCTTCTAATTTTCTGTAAAAAAAACAAGAAATAAAAAAGCGATTTCTGAATGGAAAAAAAGAGGTATATTTAAGGAAAATAAATTAATTATTTAAAATATGATATAAATTTATTTGGTCGTAGTAGCACTCATTAGAATATTATTCAATACTAGACTATCTCTTTCAAGTCAAGAATAACAAACCTAACACCTGATACAAAACTGTGAAAGCAAATCTCAATGTATATGACTCCCGAACGCAGCCGGCATGGATTGAATGCAGACTATTGCCTCCACGACTAGTGAGACAGAATATTTGATTCATCGCTAAAGGAGAATAACTTCGTATAATGGCTTTAGAGCCGGTTTCAACGAGAGACACCATTGCGAAAGAGAGTATGATCCATTCATTGCAGCATTGCACTTCGACCTGCTTGATGGAGGAAAATCAATTATTGCAAAATATGACGACTTGCATTAGGGATCTCTTTAAGAAGATGTGTTTTGGACTGTTCCATGATAAATCTGGTGTTAAGAACAAGAATGTTTGTAAGAGACATTATAAGTCAATGTGACACATGGCCAACGATGCAGAAGTGAAGATTGTGTGTGTAGTGTTTGCAGTGGAAACATGTCTGCTACTGTGCATACACGATTTTAACAATTTTGTCATTCAAAATTTATTAAAAAATTAGGGTCTTTTAAAAATAAACTACGCAAAAATAAATCCTTTATTTTTTTAAGATTATTTTAATTATTTTTATTAAACCATCTATCTGTATAATGCGTTTAAAAAAGCTACATGTTTATATAATAAATCATCGCATTATTTTAATACCAAGTGAAGTTATTTATGTAAAATGCATTTTCATTAAGGAATAACACACAATGACATTTTAACTAATCGCCAGACTATCGCCTCAAGCTCATAAATGATTTAATATGAATAATCTCGGACTAAACGTCTCATACGAATTCTGTGAAATGCAAATCCCGACGGATAAGTAATCCGGGCGAGGGAATGAAGTCCACCCCTGTAGGACTGTTTGATGGGAGTGCGAGGATTTGATTTATTGCCCAAGAGGACATCTCCTGTAAAGTTTCACTGAAATTATTGTTAATAAATGTGAATTAACTCACTCCAAGTCGCACCTAGCCTGTTCAATAGTGGATGACTATTCATTGCATTAGCGGAGGTGATTTGGTGTCGTTGATTAAGAAGATGCCTTTTTGAGATGGCGTGTTATGCAGATGCACCGAGATGCTAAAAATATAAATGTTGTAAATAAGAGAACGATACCAAGTGCTGTACTTTGACTACATTTTTCATTTTCTCTAATTACGTAAACAAATATGAGTACAATAGATGCACAAGATAGTGTGTGCACATATGTATGTATTTATGTATGTGCTGGTATGTATATGAATGTCTATGTGTGTGTATATATATGTGCATGTAGATGTGTATGTATGTGCATGTGTATATTCATGTGCATATATACATGCATGTGTGCATACGCATGTTCATGCATTCTTTTCTATATGTATATGTATGCTTGCTTATATAGCTGTGTTAAAAAATGTGTTGTTGTGTAAGTATATTTGTTTGTATGTGTGTGTATATATATAAAACATGTAAACGTGCACATACATACACACTGATATACAGACATATATAGACACAAACATACATATAGAAACCTCTTTACCTCTACCAGTACATTACTACTTATAGTGACATACATATTTAGGCCTACATATGCATGTACGTCTGTATTAACGTACACATATACAAGTATTAACTATAAACAATTAAGTTTCCTAATTTTGAGATGGTTGAATTTAATTTGACTTGTCAAACATGTATATATTAGTATATATATATATATATATATATCTTTTATTCAAACTTCGATGTATTCCAGGGGCAGGAAGTGAGAGGGCCATATATCCTTCAGGAGGGAGTTTTCAGACCTAACTGACCCATTTGCGTGTGCTCAGGAAGAAAAAAAGTTGAAAACACTCAATAAAGAGGCGGATTATGCGTGCGACGCTTACACTGTCCTGGCTATCGAGTTTCCATAATTCACTCCCCTAGTGGATAAGAGAGTGCGCCCATTTTTTACAATAGCTGTGTTATTAGCAATGCGTAATAAGATGAGAAACCAATTGCATTTTGAAAATATTCCTGAAACTTTATTTTCACCTACATTCTTTTTGTTAAACATAAAATCTAATCCCATATAGCTTAAATTATTAATATTTTTTGGAATATGTTCCTTTTTTAAACTGAAATTGATTTCTTTTTCTTTTCAAACATTTGTTTCTGTCAACAAGACTAAAAATCAATTTATTGAAACCCAAACTCATATTAAAATAATAAAGAAATGTAAAGTTAATATACGACATGAAGGCGTTTGTTTAAACTCAATAACGACAAATAATTGAATTTTTATGTGGGAAATAATCCAGGGATTCAAAAAACATTTTCCTGGCATTCGCTTAAACGACATGGCACATCCATCAAAATATCATACATCACGGAAATGAACTAATACATCAAATCTCCGATGCATCATTTTTTTTCATCATTATTGCATACACTCTATCGTTCCTCTGGGCATCAGATCAGAGGAGGTTTTTTTTCAAGGCATCATTTGTCATTTTCGGTGTCTGGAAATTTGGAAGATGGTTTAATTTAATGCAGGTATTTATTTTATCGTTGGGGATAATGTCGCATTGGCATGTAAAGATCTCTGCATAAAAGTTGTTTAATTAGTTTTTATTGCTACATCAAAAGGGTTTAAGTGATTTTAGAGATTAAAATATATGGTATACTGAGCGTTTTTTTAAATAAACTGTGATCAAAAGTCACATGGAATTAGTTTATTTAAGTTTCTTTGGAAATTAAATATCAATTTGTAAAATATACATAAAAATAAATTGCTGCCTTCTTAAAAGTATTTATTTAAAAAACTTTTTTGTGCATTAGCGACCGTCATGTTTTAATTTAGTGTACAAACAAGGGCCAACTGATAAAAAATGAAATTTCAGCTCATGCAAGAATTTTAAAAATAACTACTACGCATTTGAGTGTCAAATAGAACGAAGTTCAGAGAACACTCACAAGGCAGTCCGTGAATACAAGGTGATTACGCATGGTTAGAATCATACTCATTTTATCTTCACTTTGGAAAGTTGTGTATGCAATTCATACCCCTGCCGGAATGTAAATTCAGCCTTTCTGCATGTGTCATACAAGTTAATAACCAGCCCACTCTAGCTTGTGGAATTTTGAGTTTTAAATCCGGTGAAAGTGTCCGCTGTAGTCAAACTCTATGGCAATTATGGCATTGTGTGTAAGGCATCTGACATCGATATTTAGACCACTTGGTGAGTTTTCCTGATGTTCTACTATGAAATACGCAAATGCCGGATAAACATGTAATGGAACTTATGAATTATCCATGTTTAAAAAAATAAGAATATGAGAGGGTTATCGAACAAATGTCAATGCATATTTTATGTAAGAAAAGTTTCGATAATTATTTCTTATGTATCAAATGCATATAACGTGCAGATATATATCTATGATTGCCACGTGTAGTGTCATGATTTATATTATTATACGCTTTTGTGGTTCTATGAAATAAAAATATCTTATTAAATAATTCTTTTAGGTATTCTTTAATTTCTCTTCTCCTTATAACTTAGTATTTTCTTGATCGCTCCACTGACCTGACCCCTGGGGATCAGTTTAAGAACCAATAGTCTAGATTCGCCATAACATTCTTGATGATTGGTTTTATAATATTTCAATAATTTTTGTCAACATTATTGACTGATGGCACTGCTTCTACTCAAATGTTGAACACTACTTTGATCTCTGCTTCCTTCTATCCGATTTTATGCTTATATTCTACACAAACCCTTATGAGAGTTATTGGTTTAGTTAAGGCTGGCAGACATATCAGACTATCTTTCTCATAATCTAACTGATTACTTGTTGATGCCATCAAGCTATCCATTCTTTTGCTGCCAAAATATAATGATTTTCATGTTAAATCGACAATATTTGCATAAGAAAAATTTTTCTATGTCAAATCTACCTAACTTTGTGCAGCGTTTTTGATGTTAATCTTCTTACACGAGAGTGGAGACCGGAAGTTCGGCAATCTTTCTTTGTTTTGAAAAGAGCGGGAATATTTAGCTCATCTTGTGGCATCAATGTAAGATCGTTGTCAGGTCCTGTTTATATTGATAGATTGGAAATGAGTCAGTATCATGAGAATAATGATCCTTTCAACAAGTAGCAGGTGTCGATTATTTGCAATGCTTTAATTTACACACAGTGAATTTAAATACCTTCTTGGGGAAAATTTCACTTTTGATTATTTAAAATCACTGATTCGGTATTTGGAAAAGAAACTATTGTTGAAAATGTGCACTTGAGTCAAGTGAAAGCCAATGAATGGAACAACAACCGATGCAGCGTTCTGATATTACTTAAAAAGACTGGAATCAAGTGCTTTCATTTCACATTTCAGTTATCATAAGTCAATTATTTTTTGTCTGAATATTGAAGAGAATGATTAATCAATTTCTACTCTATTATAAAACATTGTAATAAGTTTTTTTTTTATTTAAGTAAACCTTGTTAATTACTACTCAATTTTATTATTTCCACCAAATATCCACAGAATAAATTTTAATTTTTTACTTGCGCAGTTTTTACACAATACACCTTTTTGTTTAATTTTATAGCATATTTACACTGTTAAAAATTGAAAATTTTTCATTTTATATTTCAGTTATCATAAGTTCATTATTTTTTCTGAACATTTTAGAGAATTATTCATCACTTCATATTCCATTATAAAATATAATAATAAATATTTACTTTGATAATCATTGTTGTTAGATACGAAATTTTGCTATTTCTACCAAATATTTATATAAATTTTAACTTTCTTCGTGAACAGTTTTTACACATGCACTTTATTTGTTTAATTTTTTTTTGTTAACACTGTTAAAAATATGAAAAATATAATATATTCTGAAACTGTTAAAAACATTTTGTTAATACTTATTGACTTTAATTTTTTTGTAAATTTCTAGATTCAATATACTTTTTTAATTTAAAAGAAAAACTACGTATGATTTAAATGTTTTCAAATAACTAAAAATTTTATTTTAAAGAATAAATATGAATCAATGTTCTTTTATGTGCTTTCCACAGAAATATTATAAGATTAATGTAAATTCGGGTTTTCTTTAAGAATACAAAAAATAAACATGCAAATCAAATAACATATAAAATTAAATAGCATATTACAGCTTAGCAGACATTGACAGAATTTGAAATTATTCGATTGCAAAAATTGTTTAAACTATAACTTCTAAAGTGTATACCATTTCTTAAAACATAAACTTCAGTTGAAAGTATTTCCCTGTAAAATACATATTTCTCCATAAATAGAATTCTAAGAAAACTTTTGCTTTTCCATCATTTATTCTTTCTAAGCGAGGCATTAAGACATTTTAAATGTTATATTTGGAAATTCTTCATCCCCCCCCCCCCACACACACTGTCCCCAAATAAAAAAAGGAGCCTTTCAGTTCGATTTAATTTGCAAAATATTCAAATATATCTTTCCTTCAAAATGGATATTTCATATACCTTTCTTCATAAATCTCTATATTGGTTTATTTAATTAAATATACTGTATATTTAAAAGAAATCCATTTACGCTGTACATGCGAATCTCATTAAATTAGTGGATTTTCTTAAAGGTTAAAAAGGAAGGATTAAAAAATGTTTGGAAATACATTGACCAAAGCAAAACCCATTTAAAATATTATTTTATTATGGAAGGATAGATAACTTATTTCAAAGTTGACTGAATGGGATAATGAGACGCATTGTGTCATGTCTTCTTTTTTTAAATAAAGAGAGCAATTGTCGATGAAAATAATGATTTTTTAATGCTGTATTATTTGAAGAGTATTGAATGTTAATAAAAAATTATCTTATCTTAATAAATTGATAATTAAGTTTTTAATTTGTTGTACAGTATCTCTGTAATAAAATTAAAAGCTATAAATAAATAATGTAATTATTGTTCAGGTACTATTTATCAATGTAAAATACTATAAATATTGAATTAAGCATATCGTGACTAGAGCTCTGATAGCAATTTGGCTAGCCTGATGGCAATTTAGTATCATAGACTTCAGGTTGGAATACTGATAGGGACATGGATGTTTGTATTGGTTCTTATTCCACTTTAAGCCGTAGTTCCCTGTCTCATATGACTGTAGAGCTTCACACAGTCCAGTCAGACTTCTCACTCACATCAATCCCAAACTCTAAAGGGGTAACTCAGCTCTAGGCGCAGTGATGTGGTGTGGCGTGGTGTAGTAGTGGTTGGAATCCACGTTAAACTATAGGTCCCTGTCTAACTACCAAAAGCGTGCAAAAAAAATATTCGTGGAGCGACAAACCAAACCAAATTTGGCTCTCAGTGCCACAGTTTTCCGGTTCGAGTACTGGCAGTGGCAAGGATACCCGTAGTGGTTTTTGATCCATTTTAAACAGTAGGTCCCTGTATAATATGACTGTAGATCGTTGGGCAGAAACTCAGTAAAGAAAAACAGTAAAGGTAAGTACTCAGTAAAGAAAAAACATCTCGTTCCGAAATCTCCCACTAGGCAGACGGCCCAGGCCCACCAAAGGGCTGTTGTGCAAGTGAAGAAGAATTAAGAATATTTCAGTCACCTCTTATAGTTTTCGGTTAATAGGACTAACTTGGTTCAACGAGGAGCAGTTTGAAATAAACCAAAATGATTGTGCAAAATTTATTTCATAATAAAAATGGCTGCATAACTTTAAGCGGAATAACATAGTTAAATATAAAATTAAAAAAAAAAATCATAAAATGGTATATAATTCTAAGATGCGATTACCAAGAATTAAGTATATCATTTAAAATAATAGATAAAACAAATTAGAATAGCCAAGATATATTAAGTAAATGTATAAATTTTATTACTTTGTTCATGCATTTAGGCAATTAAATGAAGAATAGAGTAATTTCTAAGCTTTAAAGCTAAGTTAATTATGAATTTTATTAATACTGCAATAATTCTTTTAGAAGAAATAAGGGAAATAATTATATAAACTTACTAAACAGCATGTTTTAAAGATTTATTTATTCATTAAAATGGCAATAAAAGTCTCTTTTAAAATGACATTACGGTAAGATTCCATTAATACATTTTATAAAAAATGCAGGGTTTTGAGAATTAAGAATTTACTTTTAATAATTAACAAATTTTATGAAGGGCTGTTAAAAAAATTAAAACTGTTATTAATTCAGTAAAAAATTAATAACAAAAGATTTACTCGTTCAGAATAACGATTGTGAAAGAGTAAATCTTTAATTAAATTATGTATAATTTTTTTAGTGATTCGCTTTTGATGAGTAATAAGATTTATACCTTATTTTTAGCGAAAAATTGATTAAAAAAGTACTTTCGAGGTTTAAAATTATTTATGCAAGGTGTTTTTAGGGAATCTTTCTTTTTATAACTCATAAAAAGTTTGATGTCATATTTATGCGAAGAACATGTATTTCGTATATTCATGAAAATTTTAAAACAGTACACTTAAAAACCTGAATAAATTCAAACGTGTAAAAAAAACTGATAAAAATGAGTTCATAATTCAATATATTAGTTTATTTCATATCAAAGCAGTAGTTTATGATCGCAATAAACTGACCAATTTAAAAATATCATTTATAATTTAGATATTCTTCGTAAGTTGAGTTGAATCTTTTTAAATAAAATATGTTTTGCAAATCTTTGCACTAACTTTAATTTGTTTGTATTAAAAATTCCTTCAATTTCTTTAAAATGCGAAAGTAGCTGCATTCAATTTGAACTTCAAAAGGATAAATTATATTTGATATTTAAAGAAATAAAAATAAATTCATATTTTATTCATCAACGAATTTTAACGATTTTTCTTAATATGTAAATCAACATTTATGTATACTTTGTAGCAACTATTTATTTAAATTTCTATTCAATTTCCTTCTAAATTAATATTTTATTAATCACTTAGATTGCTTATAAAAATTTCCAATAAATATTTTTGAATGTTTTAAGTAGCTTCAAAAGAAAATTTATACTTTACACTCTAATGTTAAGAATTGGATATTGAGTACTTCATTATAAGTTTTTGTAATGCTTATTTTATATTCAAAATATTTCGAAAAACTTCTTGATATTTTCAGAATTTCTTGTATTTTTAATAATTGATGCTGATTTAATCGAAAATATTTTCATCTAAAAGTATTAAAAATATAGAAAACTAAATATGTAAGACCAGAGTAAGTCTGGAATATTTTATGTGCAACTTGTCGTTTCATGTAAAGTTGAGAAATTAATATGCTAATAAAAATGGAAGCATTCTTTATTTATTCTTTACTATTTTTATAATTTAAAATAAGAAAATGCAATAGGTTTTTATTATATTGCAAATAAGTTTTGCTGATTTTGGGTAAGTTAATATGTAAATCACAAATAAAGATCAATTAATAAAAAATGTATTTTTCAAATTTTGTTTATGTTTTATCGCTGATATTACATTTTGGGATATTACTATTTGTTCAGGTATTGAAAATATTAAAATGTTAAGATTGATAATTATAATTGAATCAAGGAAATTTTTTTGAGAAATCTGTTTAAAAGAAAGTGAAAATATTTCAAATCATTAAGACGATCAATTTTTTTTTTTTTTTATTTTGGAAAGATGACGACGATTTGTCAGGTTGACGGAGAGCCTTGGTTGTATAGCAACCTGTATCTCCTGCTTTGTGAATGAGAGCTTATGCTTTTTTTTTTTTACAACTTCCCTGCTATTTGCAAGCTTTAAGCTCAATGATTAGATAGAAAAAGAGTAAGATATATATATATATACTCATTTGTCGAGAAAATGATATTCATGAAAAATATTCATAGAAAATGAGAAAATACAAAATGTAAGATTATATTATATATATAATCTTACTCCTTTTCTAAGAATTAGGTGAAAAATTAACTTATTAAAACATTTTTTTTTCACACTTTTCAAAAATCCTTTGTTATTTTTAGTTAATAAAAAAATAATGTATATGTATATATAATTTTTTATATTAATATTAAGTACGGAATTATTGTTTAAAAAGGAATAAATAAAAGTACTAAAAAAAGTTTTTCAATGGAAACAAAACAATTGTACAGGGAAACTGTGACTCAGAAACTGCACGGTAATTCGGAAAGAAGGATATTGGAACGTTAATGAATGATATTCAGAACAGCGAGAGGTATTTTTTTGCAATTTTTGAAAAAATCCGCAATGTCGTTAATTGGGTTGCAAGATTGGCGCCTCCTCAATGGTATTGTTGCCACTACATTGGTTTGCCAAAGAAATTAAAAATATTTAGGGGTGGACCACCCTTATCACTTAGAAAGAGAACATCTTCAATTATAAGAATCGGTCGAGCCGTTAATTAAACGCTGGAGTTTAATTAATCGAAGATGTTTTTAATTTTTGATATTATTTATTTTTTATGTTTTTATTTAATTTTTGGATGTTGTTTTAACGTTGATCATTTTTTTTTTAAATATATTTTCAACGTAAAGAAAACTTTTTATACTAATATATTTTACTGTTCTTTTTAATAATTTTTTTATATGAAAACAACAAATATACACTTAGAAAGTTTTAAGTGTGCGCTAAATAGTTATTTTGTTGTTGTTGTTGTTGAACATCGGGGAGCCTCTTGTTCCCTTTATGTGCTCCATAAACAGCCAAACCGACAGATGATCAAGGGAGGACATTTAGAGAACAAATTTGGTTGCCGGAAAACACTGGAAACATCCCAACAGACCGCCTTTTTTTCCTCCCCCTTCTCAACCTCGCACCTATGGTTATATAGCCCCCTACCAATTAGAAAGATGTGGGTTGGCAAACGAACAGCTCATCGACGGCTGATGACACTGCTTTCCAATAGGACTTTTTAGGCGCAAATACCCCACATTTGATCTTCCTATGGAAGAAAACCCTGAAATTGTCCACCAGAAAGTCTAAATTTTAATGCGAGATGGTTTTTACATACATTGTTGCATTCTCCATCGAATCACCACATTTCTGAAAGCAGTGAATGCAACAGGACTCCACCAGATCCTGATCTCTCTTGTTGGGTTAGTTGGGAACCTAATCAGTGAGTCATGAGTCAGTCAATTATTTAATATTGGAAGATCGGCTAATGATTTCTCAGTAGAATTGGGTTTGAAACTCGGCAAGTGAAGCCGCCTCGAAAGAGTTTTCAAGCATGCTGTCATTGGCATGAAAAATCCATAAGTTGGTCAGTTTTTTTTTTTAGACTTTGGTTTGGAAGGAGAGGTGGACGAGAACCATCAGATATCTTCCATGGAAATGCTTATTCAAAACTTTAATGGTAAAACACAGTGCAGCTTAATGTTTTCTAAGTAAAGCTGATATTGCTATAATTACCTTGTGTCGGAAAATAAGCAAAATACAATAATGAATTCTTGCATTATATGTAATTAATTTATTTATCACATGTTAAATTAGTTATTTTTTTCTAGATTATTATCATTAAGATGTAATAATAAGTTTAAATTTAATAAGATTATTAATTTTTTTTGCTACAAATGAAATAAAAAACATTTTTATTCGAGCAATTAAAGCAAATTTATTCAGCTTTTATCTGAATTTTTATGAATAATGTAGTTATTAAAAATCAATTATTAGTTTTTAATAACTTGGGAAAAAGTTAAGGAATAAAAACTATCCTAATTAGATTTAAATTCTATTCTTATAAAAGTAACGCACGAAATTAAATTTCTTTTTGAGCTTAACTACTTTTTTTTTCGTTTTGTAAATGGCTAATTATTCATGACGCTGTATAGTATGGGTGTTATTTAAAATATCTATTAAGGATTCTTTATTGAAGATCTAAAAGATTTATGCAGTATTTGTGTTATTTACAAATTAAAAACTTGCATTCGTAATGATTTGACGCCTACTAAGCAAACTGCGGAATGGAATGCGATTTTGTTTGTTGATTATTTTTCAATTCATTCTATTAGCTCACACTCTCCCTATATATATCTTGTTCAAATTTTCAATCGTTAATAAAATGCTTTTTATTCCTCCACTCAAGTTCAAATACATTCTTTTGAACTTGTAGTAGATGACACTGGATGTTAATACAGTTTTTCAAATATTAATTCAGTGATTAAATTTAATTAATTAATTTTAGTTTTTTGTAGATTTAAGTTTCATATATCTAACAATATATGGCGCCACATAAACTTTAAAAATGAATGAAAATTATTTATAAAGGACTTTCTGCAATAGAGTGAAAAAAAGTAGGAATTGACTTAATTTTTTTTATATGTTTTGAAGTTATTAAAACATAAAAACCCACATTATTTAAAATCATTAAAACATACAAGTACACATTTTAAACACTTAGGTAAATGTTTTAGTGGTATAATTTTTATTATTTAATCTATATGTTCTATTTTAATATTTATTACGTATTCAAATACCGCAGTTGAAGTATGACGCAATAACTGCTTCGAAAAACAAATAGATTCAGTGTTGAATGTCACGAAATTTTTGCATTAGTAGGTTCGATTCCTATCTGAAAGTTTTTCAGGTTTTTGTATATCATGCAAATGGAAATGCATTTACCCCTATATGTAGTTCTGAAAACTTCATATTCTTTTTATTATTTATGAAAACATTTATTTAATAAAAAAAGTTTTTAATGAATGAACAAAATCCAAATATTTTTCTATTATAATATATTTTTGTTTATTGAAAAGAAACTAAAATATTTTATTAGACTTGCGCTGAAATAAACCTGAAAATTATTAATGAAACATTTATCATATATTTTGATATTTACTTAATACCAAAAATAAAGTAAATAAATAATACATTTTAAGTGTGCAAATGCATCTTCAAAATATAAGCCATAACCTAATCAAAAATTCAACGAGCTCATAAATAAGGACATCAAAGAAATCATCTGAAGAGTTTAAACAGATATTCTATAGCCTGTCACAAACTCTACAACCTATACACGTATTCATTCCCTCGTATATGAATATAAATTTGCCATGCCTTTTATGCGGCACATTAATCTGGAAGACAGTTTGGGCATTCTACTCCCCCCCAAAATTGTTTGCAATTGACATCCAATAGCTTAGCCTGATACCATTCATTCAAAATCCAGCCAACTCTTAACGAAAGCCACATGAATACTGTTGCATTCCAGAAGGCAATTGACTCGCGTAACTGCAAATCCTGGAGTTATCCTTTGGCAGGAATGCTACCGAAAGGGATCTCATTCAGGTAAGGGGTTATGATTCATGATTTTAAAGCCCTTGATAGGATGAAATGGCCCTTTTAAATCTAGTTTCATGTCTTCATTTATCCTTGCGTGCTGGCTACTTCGTCACACGCTTACGGGCGAACGACTGTTGAATTAAAATTCCGCAGCAAGGCAAAAGCAAGGTATTATATTCTCATTAGTGTAGGAAGAAGCTTGTTCGCTAGCATTTTCTAATGTTTATGTAAGTTCTTATAATTCACATATGTTTATAGGCAATAATATAATTACATATTTTCGTAAAGTAATAATCTTGATGCACTAAGTTTATAATAGAAATAAAATGTTTTAAGAAACATTGCCGTTCAATATTTATCTTGGAAAATTTGCGGGTTTTAATATTCTGTTAATATTAATTGTTCATTTTTCTCTGTCTTTAATTGTATTCCTTTTGCTTTTATATAAGTAACCATGCGCCTTTTTAAATATGTTTGATTATAATCCAGTCTTCCAGGGGGCAAAAGTGATATGGGTGATTATGTCCGCAGGTATACATTACTTTACAATGTTATTTTTAAGGATGTTATTAAAGCTTATTTTCTGTATAGAATTAATCTGATTAACCGGATTACTTGTTGATAACACTCGTGGTTGTATATTTGTATTTTTTTTATAAAGTTTCGTACGGATTTTCGGTATTTGTCATTTTCATATTAATGTATGCATAAGTTGCATTTTAATCATTACAAATTATGCACACTTGACATCTTGAATTGTTTTTTATCATGTGTGAACATGTTGTTGTCCTGGTTAGGGATTCGCGACATTATCCGAAAATGAGGGTGAATTAAATAAAACTCATGCGAAAATTTTGGCGGAAAATGGTAGTTTGGGCCCCTTAACTCTTGAAATGATTTATTAATAACATTAAATTTCAGGAATTTTCTGGAGAATTTTCTTTTGCTTGAAGTGTTTTGCAGTATGAATCACTTTTCATGTTTTAGGTTGGAATTTTAATCTTTGTATATCCAATGGCTATAAATAATTGTAGTGCGTTGATCAATTCCATCTTTTTGAAGCTTCATATTTATCACTTTTGGCATTTTCCCATGGCATTTAGCTGTATAGTGTTTCTTATTGTATTTGGAATACTTCATTATTCATTTATGCCTGGAATTTTTAAACTTTGATATATTCTTTTGGCCATTGAATGTGATAGTGATTCTTGTAAAATTTGGTGTACTTCATTCTTCATTTATGCCTAGAATATTCAAACTTTGATATATTCACTTCACTATTGAATGCCATAGTTTTTCTTGTAGAATTGGGAATACTTCATTCTTCATTTACGACTACATTTATATTACTTTTTTATATTCTTTTAGAGATTCTTAAACAATTCATTTTTCGTGAAGTTCTTGATCTATTCAACACTGCTATATTCATGTGGCTATTGAATTTGGCCATTCTTGTAGCATTCCAATCAATTGCTTCATATATCTCGTGCATTATTAAACATTGGCATATTCCTGAGTTTATTCATCCGTTCTCCAATGTTCACACATGATAATTTGAAATTTCAGTTTTTTTGGAGTGCTTATTTTAATTTTTGTATCTATATTTTCTTGGGACTGCTTTGGAAAAAAAACAATATTTTTATACCAAATGCTGTAGCTTTGTCGTACTGACTATTTGTGTATCTGATAAGTCCCTTGTCTCTTCTATATCTTTCCCCAGCTCTTTTTTTTTTACGTTTCTTCCTATATGGGTTTGATTTTATATATATATACATCTTTTCATTCAAATTTTGTGTTTCTTTTGATAAGTTTCTGCAGTTTTTGCAGACTTTTCTATATTAAGTTTCAACGCTGCAATCATGCTCAAATTATATCTGAATTGGAATTGAAAAGCTACAAAATTGGAAAATATTTAAAACTAAATTTATTTTTAAATGTTTTCCAATTTGGTAGCTTATTTTTCCTTATAATATTTATATTAGATGAGATTGAAATTATGAAGGCATCGTTGCAACCATCAACCTATTAGAAACAAACGAAAACACCATTTTGGTGAATAATTAGTACACTATTGTTTTTAATATTAGTACATTTTATATAAGAAACATTGAATTTCATCAGGCAATCAATCATCCATCCATAAAGGACATCCACTAATATGTTTTTATCAAATTTTCTTAACCTTTTCAATGCTAATAAAAATGAATTACTTGAAATTAAATTTTCGATTCATTTATTAATAAAAGATCAGACAAAAAACTGATGCAAATTTTTAAATATCTCCCTCATCTTAAATCTTCCATATCCTCTCTTTTCCTTTTATAGAAGCCTATGACATTTTAACCAATCAATCCCTTATCAATTTAAAACTCAAGAGCAAACCATTTGATTCTGTCTTACCAACACTTCTTATGATCCTCAGGGCTGAAGAGTTTTGAGAACCTATTAAAAAATGTAATATGATAAGATATGTTAGGCTGGAATTTTGTCTGGACATAATTTAGGCCTTTCATGACTTCAATACAGGAAAATTTTCAGCCAAAAGTCGAATAATTTTATAATTAACTTTGAATTCTTATTTTATTCAATTGGTATTTTTTTTTTAAACCATTTTGGCAAGAAATTTTATCAGATGTAACATCCATGCGTTCATGTTTATATTTATTTAATAAGATACGATCATTAATAATTAATGTTTTAGTTGATTGAACAATTCCTTTATGCATTTTCTTTTCTGAGTAGAAGAAATAAATATTTGACTATATAAAACTAAAGTCAAAAATATAGTGTAAGTATTTAAAGGATAAATTTTCAAAACATACAAATAATAAAATAATGTGAGAATAAAAAATATTTGAGATAAAGTGCTTAAAATTATAATTACATTCAAATTTTCTATATAGCTTGTCATTCCTCGTACCTCAAGTGAAAGGTTTTCATCGTTCAATCGAAAAGCCTTTTGTTCTCATTTCAAAAGCTTTTGCTTTCATTTAGCATATGACGGTTTTTAATAGGCACATAGGTACTTGGATCTCTTTATTACTGAGGGTAAATTCACCCAAAGGAAGGATAAGACAAAAATAAACGGTTTGTCCTTGAGTAAAATAGATAAAAAATTGAATGAGTGGAATGTCATAGGTTTTCATCTTTATTTTTCATTTTTTTTTTCTTTTTGAACGTGTCAAGTCGTGCTTATTTTTCTTGAAGAGTTTTGACGTTATTTAAAAGATTTTCAATATATTTACTTTATATATATGTATAGAGAGAGAGAGAGAGAGAGAGCTAGATAGATACATGTATCATCGGAAAGTGGGTGCAGAGAACTATCATGGGGCATTACATTTTTAAAATCCTACCTAATTGGAGAAGTTTTTTTTTTTTTACATACCGTTTTGTTTCAGAATAATTTGTATACCGCAATCTAAACTATACATATTTAGAAATAATATCAATATTTTTTTCCTTGTTTTGAGGACATTAGAATTTGAAGTATAATGCTCTGAACTATCAGCAGTGCTTTCGAAATCATCATATAATACAATGCTGGTGATCTATGCCTAAAAGTGTCGCCATTTTTACATATTTTGAAATAAAAAGTAATAGAAAGGGTTTTACTTTCCCTTTTTCTTCAAAATATGATTAAAATATGTTAGTCAAAAATATTACATATATTATATAAGTTATATTGCTCTAAGAGGGATTGAAGGGCGAGTGATTCGCACTCGGTGACACAGGATTCGAATTAAAGTCCCATTTTTGCAATGGATGTTTGTAGTGGTTTGGAATACAAGTTAAATTGTATGGACTGTAGATGTTTGGGTGTGGGGCTCACAATCTACCCTTCGTAAACATAAAACATCTCGTATTTTGGAATCTGCCATTAGGCAAAAAGCAATGGTCCAACATAAATTGTAGTGCCCAGAACTTAGTTAATATTGTTCTAAAAAAATTAGCGTGATATCATGCGTGTGGCAACAGTCCTTCTATCACGATTTCCTGTTATTTTACAGACATTTGATACGATGTTCTTCAATTCAAAAACGGTTTTGAACGACTGATCATCAGCTCCTCTCCAAAAACCTTTTTGAACTTTTTTTTTTTTTTTTTTTTTTTTTTGGAAATTCAAAAGTTTTTGAATTGAAGAACATCATATCAAGTGTCTGTAAAATAACAGTAAATTGGGGTAGAATGACCAGCCACACCGATATATCCCGATGAACTTGTGTTTGTTTTAGAGTAATATAACTTTGCATAGAAATATTCGATTTAGTTTAGAATTAATAATCAATTTTCGCCCGATTATATCAAGGTGTTTTGAAAAAACTCATATATGTCGGGAGGATCCGCTAAGGAAAATACTGTATAAGATAAAGTAAAGATTAATAGCCATTCAGAATAAATTAAAAGGCCCATTTGGATGTCAGGATTTAATTATATAAAAGAAGTTTGCAGTTATTACCCTGTTCTCATTGACCCTTTCCTACGTAAGCAAATTCACGAGTCATTTCAATGTTGAAAGTCCTGAAATTGGCATCTGCAATGGGTAAAATTCTTTTCCATGCATTGCCAATAAGGAATGAAGAGATACTAGCAGATATGTCGTGCGATCACTTATTCGTGGCGCATCTGCCACTTCTTTGCCTCTCTCCTTATTGAGTCATGACTGGTGAGAAAAAAACAGAAGAAAAGCCCGCTAATCCGATTGAGGAAAGTAATTCACCGAAAAAAATAAATGACGGAAAAGGACTTCATTTAGTTTTGGAATGGTAATCAGCTCGTGATTTCAGAACATTCGTCATGCAATTTTATGCTTAGTTATTCATATGTTAATTGGCTAATGTGAAAGAAAGGGTGGAAAATTGCATAATGTTAGAATAAATGAATTTTGTTCAGTTCACTACAAAAGGTATTCTTTGTAATAATATTTGCTATATATTAATTGTATCAAAATAAAAACAATTGAGTTTTCCATTTGAAAGGAAATTTGAACAACAGAAAGTGTATTATAATAATAAAGTTTGTGAATATTTAACCAATTCATTCGGAATCTTTTGTAATATTCCTAGCTTTAAGTAAATTACAAGGAATATAACAAAAAGTATTCCTAAAAATGGTTTTTCTGACGAGATATAGTTAAGTTAATTATCTGGCAATCTTCCATTTTTTCTTAAAGAAAAAAAAAAAAAATGTTGCCTATATAAATAATAATTGCATTGATATTGTATTTTTACCAAGGAGGGAAAAAATAAAATAATTTTAGACTAATGCAAGGTTAAAGCTTATCAACTAAATTAACCCTTTCCACTCGAGGGCTCCGGAGCGGAGCCATTTAAAATTTGTCTTCAAGCTCGAGGGCTCCGCTAAGGAAACAATGCAAATAACAATATAAATAATGCGTTTCTTTTAATGCGTATATCAAACTTACATGTGAATAGGATCTTTTCACTAAAATCGCTTCGCGTTGGTGGTAATACGAATGAAAAAAACTTCGAGTGCAAAGGGTTAAACTATTATGATTACAAGGTTTAAATTTTTCATTCAAAAATAGCAACAAAATTATTCTATACTTGTACAATACGGTGTGACGTGGTAAAGTATTTACCAAGAAATTTTTAATGCATTTCTTTTATTTGTATACATGAATTTACAACTCATAGTGATTTATTATAAGACATATTTAAGTGTAATATTTTATTAGAAATTTTATAAAGAAAATGCGACGTGACTGACAGGAAATACTTTGTAACTACTTTATCTAAAGATAAATAAATCCCTGTTCACTGTAACTGCCTTTCATCTTTGACGGCTTCGTAGCAATTTATACTCGTTAGATTTTAACCATTTACCAGAAAAAGCAAGCCGGTTTTGCTTTTTCTTTTTTTTTTTTTTTACTAATCTGAGGGAAAACCTATTAATTTCTAATCCAATCTATTCAACGTAAGGGATAAAAGGATGTGTGTGTGTGTGTGTGTGTGTGTGTGTGTGTGTGTAGAAATAAGGTAAAAGAAGGTTCAGATGAATTTGGTACACAATTTTTTTCCCTCATAGAACCATCAATCAATTAATCTTGTTCCTCTCCCAGATTTAGTTCTTTTTTAAAAACTATAAAAGTGTGGTTAACTTATTTATTCTCTTGATAACCTAATCCCAAAACAGGGAAAATAAATTTATCCATCTGTTTTCACCATTAAACATGACTATTCCTGATGTGTGGTCTAATGGCGATCCATGCGGACCGGTGCGTATTGTCCAGGTTTTCTCTCATATGTCAAGAAAATGTTGTGTAGTTTCCCTTAAAAATAACCCCGTATGCCATTGTGCATCTCGTATCAACATAATGGGACTGTTTGTGGCATATATTAGTACAACCAGAAGATCACTCATGTTCAACAAAGTAAATGATAGATAGCACTCTAGCCTTTAATGACATAGACTTCAGGTTCGAATACTGGCAGTGTCATGAATGTTTGCTAGTGATTGTGTTTGTTTGTCAGAAGCCACTTTAATCTTTAAATCGCTGTCTAATTAACCCTAATATGCAAAAAAATGACAGTAGAATGACAAACCTTAACAAAAATGATATTACTTGAGTTCAGCTAAAGAGCAGAAGGAATCAGATTCAAACCCACTGGGGGCGTCCATTGCAGTCAGTCAATGTTTTCAAAAAGTTTAGAAGTCTCACATTTTCAATTAGATGTTCTCACGTTCTCATTGATGTTCTACACAACACAAAATTTCTGTTTGACATAATTTTATACGTTAGGCTTGTAATGCTTTATAAATATAATTTTTACTACTCTGGTGTTTAAAGCATTCAAATTCCATCCTATTCAATCGTTTATTTTCATTAGGTGATTAAATATCTTCCTCGCCATAAACGAGCAAATTAACTATAAATAGTCACATTTAAAACTTAATGCAATAGAATTCTGTTAAAGCTTACTAATTTATGTAGATTAACTGAGATATTTTGAATTGCTTACTTTATCTCAAAGAAAGAATGACACAGTTCTCGGATTTCAAACATTACTTATTAGTTAGCCTGAAAACTAGAACATTTTATTACATATACACTCATGTCCATAAATTAAGGATAATTCAGAATCACACAGAAATTGAACTCTAAAATAAAAATTTCACCTGTAGAATCATCACACAAATCTTTAAGAAGAATATGCAAATTACAGGAAACCACCAGATGGCGCGATAGTACGCCACAATGACGAGAGTGTAAGAGAGGGGTACATAAGGAATGGTGGCAAAGAAGTAAAATTGTTCACAAGTGCTTTAAAAACCTTTCAGTGCAATAACCGCATAGTTCTGGCACAAAGGAAGCATTTGAATGATTTTTTACGCGGTAGAATTATCGGACGACTGGAATGTGGACGTACCCAGCTGGAAGTATCCGTTGAAACTTGGAATCGCCCAGAGTGTCATCTTCAGGCTTTGGCAACGATTCTAAGATGATGGTAATGTGAGTAGATGTTACAGCACAGGTCGCTCCCGAGTTACAACGCCGAATGAGGACCGGTATTTAGCAGTTGCTGCCAAAAGAAACAGACGGAGCGCCGCATCAGACCTGTCTCGTCAGCTCTCTTCAGCCATCGGTACGACAGTTTCAAGGCAGATCGTGTACAGACGCTTAGGGCCCATTGGTCTATATGCTCGTAGGCCTGTCAGATGTGTTCCACTTACCGCACTCACTGTCGCCTGCGATTAACCTGGAGTAGAGAGCATGCATTGTGGACACCGCAACAGTGGTCTTGTGTGATATTTTCTGACAAGTCCAGGTTTAATTTGCAGTCTGATTCTCGCCGGACTTTCATATGGAGAGCGCCAGGTACCCGTTACCACCAAGAGAACTCCATTGAACGACCCGTTACGGTGGTGCAGGATGGCTCGTTTGGGGAGGAATTATTCTTGGTTCCAGAACTGACCTGCATGTTCAGAGTGCAACGATTACAGGCCACATCTATCGGGATGTCATTCTGGAACAACATATACGTTTGTTTCGGGGCGCCATGGGGGCTGAATTTCTGTTCATGGATGACAACGCCCGTCCTCACCGTGCAAACATTGTACACGAATGCCTTCAATTGAAGGATATCACCCGTATTGGATTGGCCAGCATACTCACCGGACTTGAATCCAATAGAGCATGTGTGGGATATGCTTGGCCGACGAATTGCAGCCCGTCAACCCCCTCCCACCTGTCAACCGGAACTTCGGAGGACATTGCTTGATGAGTGGTGTAATATTCCCCAAGATCAGATTGATAATTTGATACTCAGCATGCCTAGGCGTTGTAAGGCCTGTATTGCATCGTCCGGGAGACATACTCCATATTAACCATCATACTAACCATGTTATACTGTTTTTTGTAAATAGGTTCTTTTTTGAAATTTGCTCCAGGGTGTAAAAATCGCAATTTTTATTAATTATGTCAAACATATAGCATCTTTTTTTGCTCTTTACCTTTTGTTCAATAAATAGACTTTACAAATAAGTCAAATTTGTTTTGCTTCTGTCTCTTTCTTTGCCTGAACTTCATTATCCTTAATTTATGGACATGAGTGTAATAAACTGTGGTGTTTCAATAATTAATGATGTGAACAGTTAATATATTCTGATGATATTATGAATATAAATTTAAAATGAATTTCATTTTAAAACACTTGCATAAGTCTCATTTTGTATTTTTGTACCTTTTGCTATTATACATTACGATGTTTAGTGATTGAATATTTCAATGATATACTTGAATTAAAAGGATAATAATAATTACAAAACTTCAAAAAAATTTGAATAGTTATTTTAAAAATGTAGTATTTCCAGAATATTTAGTCACAAGACTGACTAACTAGAAAATTGATGGGTTATAACATATATTTCGGTGTATAGATATCAAATAATGATTAATTTCGTAAAAATTACTTAATAAAATCTTTACTAATGTATTTATACATACCAGTAACACACACACACAGATATATATATATATATATACAGATGGTTATCAAAATAATGGAGACATCCTATTTAAAATCCATCCTATCCCTAATGAACCATCCTACTTATCCAACACAATATGTGAATTACAAGGAATCCTTTGCTAAAATGGCGTAAGACCGCCTTTGGCATGTAATACAGTTTGGAATTGCTGGAAATCGAATCATACAGGTTCTGAATAATGTTTAGATGAATATTGTACTATTCTTCATAGGGATTTTGGGAAAAGTTCCGGAAGAGATGCCGGTGGAGGATATCGGTTCTGGATTGATAACTCTAAAATAGATCATAACCTTTCAATAATATTGAGGTCAAGGGACTGCGAGTCAAGCTAGATGTTTCATTTCAACCCCTTGTTCATCAAAGCATGATTTGACAGGTCCCGCTGCATGAATAGATGCATTATTATCCTGAAAATTTCATCTCCTGCAGAAAACAAAGTTTGACTCTAGGGTGGATCCGGTCAGATAAAACTTCTCTATGCTTCTCTCCATTATTTTGATAACCATCGTCATCGTCAACAGCAGTGGCACAACAGCTCCGTTGTGGGCCAAGATCGTATGTCTACTGGCAAATTTCGAGACAGAAGATGTTATTTTTTTAGAGTAGGATAGTCAGTCCTACACCCAAAGCTCTACGATAATATTAGACTGGAACCTATGGTTTAAAGTGGAACCACTACAAACATCTATAAAACCCCAAACTTGTGGCCCCGAACGCCAGAGCACTAGTCACTCGGCCATCAGGCCAATATTTTGATAATCACTATATATAAATATATATAAATATTGAATATAGGTGAACCTTGTTTTCTATTTACGAATACCATAAGCAATTACAATGGGCGATGAAGTGATTATACACTGAAGTGACAAAAGTCATGGGATAGCAATATGCAAATTTCCAGATGGCAGTAGCATCGCGTAGAACAGGTATAAATGCGCAGTGCTTTCGCAGAGCTTTCATTTCTGTTCAAGTTATTCATGTGAAGAGGTTTTGACGTGACGATGACCGCACGACGGGAATTAACAGACTTTGAACGCGGAATGTTAGTTGGAGCTAGACGCATGGGTCAGGCCATTTCGGAAATCGTTAGGGAATTCAACATTCCCAGATCCACTGTGTCAAGAGTGTGCCGAGAGTATGAAATTTCAGGCATAACATCCCACCATGGACAGCGCAGTGGTCGACCGCCTGCACTTAACGACCGAGACCGGCGACGTCTGCAAAGAGTCGTAAATTCTAACAGACAGGCAACACTGCATCAAATAACCGCAGAAATCAATCTGGGACGTACAAGGGACTTGTCTGTTAGAACTGTGCGGAGAAATTTGGCTTTCTTGGGCTATTCCAGCAGAAGACCGACTCGAGTGCCTTTACTGACAGAACGACATCGCTTGCAGCGACTCTCGTGGGCACGTGAGCATATCGGTTGGTCCCTAGATGAATGGAAAACCGTGGCCTGGTCTGATGAGTCACGATTTCAGTTGGTAAGAGCTGATGGTAGAGTTCGAGTGTGGCGCAGACCCCACGAAGCCATGGACCCAAACTGTCAGCAAGGCACTGTTCAAGCTGGTGGTGGCTCCATAATGGTGTGGGCTGTTTTTTCATGGCATGGACTTGGTCCTCTGGTGCGACTGGACCGAACATTGACTGGAAATGCTTATGTTCAGCTACTTGGAGATCACTTGCAGCCATTCATGGACTTCATGTACCCAAACAACGATGGGATTTTTATGGATGACAATGCGCCATGTCACCGGGCCACAACTGTTCGCGATTGGTTTGAAGAACATTCTGGACAATTCCAACGAATGATCTGGCCACCTAGATCGCCCGACATGAATCCCATCGAGCATTTATGGGACATCATCGAGAGGTCTGTTCGTGCCCAAAATCCTGCACCATCAACGCTTTCACAATTATGGACGTCTATCGAGACATCATGGCTCAATATTCCTGCAGAAGACTTCCAACGACTTTTTGAGTCCATGCCACGTCGAGTTGCTGCACTTCGCCGGGCGAAAGGAGGGCCGACGCGATATTAAGAGGTATCCCATGACTTTTGTCACTTCAGTGTATTGTCTTCAGAACGGAGAGAATATTTGTGTATTTGTGTATCGTTAAATCTGAGCTGCCATGAAATGTATTATCAAAATACAGAATAGAGAGTTTTTGCATACCGTATTTTGGACGTCCGTTAGCTTTTTTCTTTTCTAGCGCGCATGCTCATAGGAAATTGCGCATGCGTATCTGTAATAATGTTTCCTATGAGCATGCGCAATAGGGAGAAAAAGCTAACGGACGTCCAAAATACGGTATGCAAAAAAATTCTCTAATATTTCATTAAAATTCCTAAAATTCAAAAGGAAAATGCGAAAATAAAATCGCTGGGAATAGTTTTGTTTAAGAACGCTTGTTTGAGATAAATTGGGTAAATTAAATGCTTTGTTATTTTAATTTCATTTTGTCTTCTATAAGATTTCCTTCTACTAATGTGTATTTATTGTGTTTCTTATTGCAAGGAAGTTAAGTCTGTAAAAAACTTAATTTCCATCTTTTGTTATTATAGCTACAATAGAATATTACATGCTACAACATGTCATATCCTACAATAGAATTTTATATTTGAATGTTGATTTTTTTTTAATTTATGGCTTTATTTAATGATCCTATATTATTAAAAAAAGAAAAAAATTATTATTTATTAGCTGGTTATCGGAAAATTTGAAATTAACTTTTGTTGAAGGTAATATTATTATAAATTTTCATACAAATCTAACATATATATGAATAACATTTGATAAATAATAAGAAGACAGACTGAATATTTTAATTTATTAGTTTAATTAAATTTATTTAAATAAGAAAAATGATATGTGATATATGATTGATTATTAGTATTATAAGGAAAAAAAGATATAGGGTAAATATAAACATTAATTATATATATATTTTTTTAAATCACGATACTTCAGTTTCAAATAAAAACCACTCTTAATGCATTGCTTTTAAACTCTCATAAATATCCAATCTTATTTTTTATAATTCTAATCCGAATTCGTAGATATATTTCAAAACATTTTTTCCCATACTTTTTGAAAATTAACGCTTTTACAAAACCATTTTTCTCACTTTTCATCCCAACGAAGCACTAACCAGGGAGTACTACTTCGTCATTAAACAAGTCATATTCCTTCACAAAATACATTAAAGCAAAATATATTCTTCTCCTCCGTCGTAAATCATAATCTTGACAGAATTTTAAGACTTGTTTTTGACGTGAAACTAAATATATGGAATTCGTTTACAAGATCATCCATTAATGGAGTATTTTTATCGCGGCTCTAAACTTATTTTTTAAATTTTAGATTAACTGCTGTGCAAAAATTGAGTTGCTTATTGTGTTTATTGACAAATGGTGGCACAAAAGCCCCATGGTGGACCAAGGCCGTCTGCCTACTGTCAGATTTCAAGACGGGAGATGTTTTCTTTTATACGGAGTAGGGTTGTCAGCTCCAAGCCCAAAGTTCTATAGCCATATTAGACTGGGACCTACAGTTTAAGGGGCCTGCTGGTTGAGTGGTTAGCACTCTGGCGCTCGGCACCACAAATTGCGAGTCCCGGAGGTGCCATGGATGTTTGTAATGGCCCAGAATCTACTTACAGTTTAAAGTGGATTCTGGGCCAGGTCTGGTCTGGGCCAGGTCCCGGTCTGGTTAGCCTAAAGTGTGCACAAGATGACAGTAAAGCGACAAACCAAACAAACCAAACCAAATCTGAAGTTTAAAGTGGATTCCGAACAACTACAAACATCCATGGCCCAGACGGGTCTCGAACCGTAGCACCGTGAGTCAGAGAGCTGGTCACACGGCCAGCAGGCCCCAGTATTTGGGATAATACTAATAAAATGACAAGTGGATTTTTCTGTATTCATTGCAATGTTTAACAAATTACAAAATAAAATTTTAAATAGCTGTTAATTTATTAAGACATATAATTAATGATACCAAATTAAAGTCAAAGAGTATTTTGTGATAAGATATGAAACTAGTGCGCAGGAAAATGAAAATTTTAATCCGTTGCAGCCACTGATTTTAGAAACGAGTAGACTCGGTGACGAGAGGAACAGACTGCGGAAGTCTCGCAATGATAATTAAAATTCCTGACGGAAGACTTGAATTTATGCCACACAAATGCGTCTGCCGATGGGCTGTTTGTGTTATATATAAGTAGAACAAGAGGCCGATCTATGTTCAATAAATAAGAAATAAATACCTTTCTTTTATTGTCATGTGTGAACAAGATGTTGTCCTGGTTAGGGGTCCGTGAGGTTATCCGAAAAGAGAGTCAAGCAAATAAATCCGATTTCAAATTTTGGCGGAAAATGGTGGTTTGGGCCCCCTTAACTCTTGAAATGCTTTATGAATAACGTTAGTTTTAAGGAATTCTCTGGAGAATTTAGTTTTTTTTTTTTTTTTTAATTTCTTGTACTTTTGTTTTGAATCACTTTTCATGTTTTGGGTTATGATTTTAAAAAATGGTATATCCAATGGCTGTAAATACTCGCAGTGCGTTGATCAATTTCTTCTTTTGAAGTTAACACTTTTGGCATTTTCCCATGCCTATTGATCTGTATAAGGCTTTTTATTGTATTTGGAAGACTTCATTCTTCATTTACGACGACATTTATCATACTTTTGTATATTCTTTTTTTAGAGTATTAATATTAATTAACCAATTTTTATCATTCAGTGGTCTCGCGATTACAATTCACTTGATGAATAAAATGAAACTTAACATTCAGTTTTATTGGTAAGTTTCCATATTTGAATGTTATACCATATGCATAGCGTTCAGTAATCTTCAATGATATATTTTAACACAACTTATAAAATAAGAATATTATACTATTTGCTGCAATCGGTTAATGAGAGTTTACATATAATAATTGCAAGTCATAAATGCATTTTGGAAGAGTCTTCTTCTCTCAAACAGGCAGTTTACTACAAATCTAAGAATGTCTGTTGTCTGACGAGAATCTAGACAGAAGCTGTCTTTCTGCAGATCAACTCCAGATGTTCGGGAGCGGTGGCTGGCCATTCTAATTACTTGATTTAGCGAAGCAAAACTTTCCCTTGACATTGAATCGTCTGATTTGGTCAGGATTTACAACACAACCACATCACCAAACTCAAGATTCGAATGTCATTTTTATATATGTGCCAACTCTAGGCAAATGTTGAGTTAACTCAGTGCCAATCACTTATTGAAAATTGAAATCTTGATTTTTATTATTACTACAGAGATACATACAACGAATTATTTTTAAATTAATTAAAATAGAATATTTTCTTTTACGGATTTTTATGTTGTGCTTATTTTTTTTTTTTTAATAAATGCAACAAATTATAATTGTAAATGAACGCAACATAATAATAAAAATAAAGCCGTAGTTTAGAATAATTAAATGAAAGACACTATAAAATGATTAGTTCTATTCTAGAGTATATACATATAAAACAAAATATAATAAATTTTGTTTTAAATGCATATACTCTAGAATAGAACTTGCGCAGAATATGTCGTCCTATTAATGAAATTAATCATCATTTGCATTTGTGTAAACTATTATTGTCGGACATTTTAAAATAAATTGTCGGACTTTCCAAATTTAAATGAAAATAAATAATAAGAAAAACGTAAGGAATATAGAAATTAATCTATAATAATCTAATATATCAAAAACATACAGAATGCATTTGGTCACAGGATCAATCAAAAACTAAAACACATTTTTAATATTGATTCAGTAATGACATTGAAAACTTTCTTTATTGATTCCCAGAAATGGAGCGTTTGATCATTGTCTGATTCATCCATAATGACACAAAATATATTACAATCCTTTATAACTACTTTGAATAGATTCAGAATTACAAAGCAGAACTTCTAGAGAGACTATTGGTGAAATGAATTATTTATTTTCCTAAATACACACAGTTTTCGGAAGAAACTGTAAAATTAGCAAACATTTCTAGCGATACGTAGATATGAGTAAGGAATTAGTTCAACTTTTGAAAAGTTTTGTGAATAGATTCCTTTTAAAATTGTTTGGGATCTAATATGAATAACACTTGAACTGTGCAAATAAAATATATGTAAAAAGCATATTTCAATTTTATGAAAATGCCAAAGTAACCTAATAGAAGGGATTTCTGAAATCACAAAGTTAAATCCTTTCTTTGTTTCATTAGGGTTTGACATTTTTTAGGTATATAATGAAATTGTTTAATGAATGATAATTAATAGTTAAAAATTAATAATATTTAATTAAACACATTGTTATGAATTGAATAAACAAAAATGCTTTTCTTTCATTAAATTAAGCAGAAATGTTTTTAAATACCGATATTATCATTTAATAAGTTTTACTTTATGCATACAATCATTTAATAATTAATAATTTATTTCATTTAAAAGTTAATAATATTTAATTAAATACATTATTGTAAAACAATAAATTAGAATTCTTTTGTTTCATTGAATTAAGTAAATTTTTTTTTTTAAATATATCGATACAATTATTTATTAATTTTGTAATAATAATGACGACATAAAAAGAACACATAAATATAAACGAAATAAAAGAAATGAAATCATTAAAATATATTTATTTTTCTAGTTCGATATTTGTTTCTCCACTCTTTCACTTAGCACTTGCAAATCGATCTCAATTTGGGTATTTGCATATCTTAATTGGCGTTGCAGTATAGCGTCCGTTATGTTTGAGCGTGTTTTTACCATGACCAACATAGTTAATGTTTAAGCTAAAAATTGAGTATCAATGATTTTCATATAATTTCAATACATAGTGGGAGGAAAAACTCATTATAAGGTTAAAACAGTTGTCTGAATAATAATCAATCCTTAATTTAAATATGTTAGTGATAATTTTTTACGGAAAATTACCCAGTTGTAGCACGAAGAGAAGAGTTGCTGAAGTTACACCCACACTGTGTTATTATATTTTGAAGCGGACACCCCAAGAAGGTCATTTTAGAGTAAGGGTGGCCAACCAAATGATCTTGTGAGCCGCTTTGGAAATGCATCCTAACTCCACGGGCCGCATATAAAATTACGTATTCCCATATTAGATTTAGACCCACTATAGACATTTTTTTGGTGTGAACAATTGAAGTATAAGGAGTTATTATTATTAGTAAACACAACAATAATAACTCCTTATACTTCAATTAATTTAATATACTAATAAGTATACTAAACGCACATTGTAAAGAAATATATAACACTAAAAATCAAATATAAGAAATATATAAATATAAACGAAATAAAAAAAAAAAACCATTAACCCGTTTTTCGTATAATTTCAGCAGTTAATTTTTAAATATATGGATGCACACATAATGTATCCTTTAATACATTGATTTCCACTTCTTTGGCCATTATAAAATAAATATATTCTGTAAACCGTGATAAATCTCTTGGGTCGCAAAAAATATTGAAGGCGGGCCTCGCGTTGCCCACCCATGTTTTAAAGGATTGTCATCAACTTCACCTCTATATGAAATCCAAGGAAATATCGGACATTCCGTTATGGCTTATATTCATTTATTGACATTCTGTTATGTAGAACTTATGCCTTTCTCCATTACAGAAATGGTGACATTTATTCCGACTTCATTTTCTAGTTTTCGAACTGGGTTACCACTGTCCGGAAACTTAATGTGCTACCTCAGGGGTGGCCAAACCGTGGCCCGCCTTGAACATTTTTACGGCCCTTGAGATTTATCACACTTTCACAAAATATATTTATTTTATGATGGACAAAGTAGAGAAAACCAATGTATTAAAAGAACACATTATGTGTGCGTCCATATATTCAAAAATTAACGGCCGAAATTATGAGAAAATGAACTTTGATTTTAAAATAATATTCTTGGGAATATAGGACAGATATTGCCTGTTTTATTTATGAGTTTACAGTTATGAGTTCGCAGAATAATTAAATTATATTTTTGCAAACTCATCATGCTCTCGCATCGATTTGCTAATGCTAATTGAATGAATGGAGAAACAAATATCGCACTAGTAAAATATATATTGTTTAATGATTTCATTATTTTTATTTCGTTTATATTTATATATTTTTTTTTATTTCATTTTAGTGTTATATATTTCCTTACAATGTGATGTTTAGTTTCATTATTATACTATCTATGTTATGTAAGAATAATAGTAAACACAATAATAATAACTCATAATGTCTCCATTTATCTCTTCAAAAAATGTCTATAGTAGGTCCAAATCTAATATGCGGATATATAATTTCATATCCGGTCAGCGGATTTATGATGTATTTCCAAAGTGGCCCGCAAGATCATTTGGTTTGGCCAACCCTGTGCTATCCAATAAGATGCTCCCATTTAAATATCATTCAACAAAAGTTAACGATATATCGTCGTAATTTATAAACAGTCTTTATGACCAAGTTGTCACTGAAGAGTTTTTCTTATTGACTGAAAGAAATAAAAAGTGGATAATTTATTGAATATAAAATCAATTCGTCATGAAATAACAATGGATTCAAGTAAATCCATGAAGAGTATCTATATTGAAACGATGAAAATTATTTAAGAAATCTAGTGATGTCTTCACCTTCTAGCAGAAATGATCGAAAAATGACACAATTTGGTGTCATACAGGATTAATTTAATATTTAACTGAGAGTTTTAGCATGTACGGAAAATTCGTCATTAATTGATGCTAAAGTTTAGTTATTTTAAGATGTGGAAGTTGTTTTTGAGGATTACTGAAAAACCTGTTATGGAATAGCTACACAATTTTATATGACTATTTCTTAAGCATGTTTATGTAATACATAAGGAAAACTTTTAAAAAGAAAAAAAAAATATACAAACTTGATTTTGCCTGATAGGTTTATTTAACAAGTATTTATCAGATTATTTTCAATTAAAATTTATTTAGCAACAAAGCAAACAATAATGTGAAGTAAAATTGCATTTGATTTACATAATTTAATTTATAGAAAGGTACTGTTTTAAATAATTTTGAAAATTCTATGTCAACTGCTACAAATATTTTGGATTGTGTGGTAGCGTATAAATTTTTAGTTGTCATAATGTGTTAATTATAAAAGTCACATTAAATTAATACACAAACGTATTAGAACGATCAAATTCTAATCAATTGGCGGCTTGCTTTGAAATCACTGTAAATAAGCTAATATTTCATAGAATATAAAACCAATTTGTCATGAAATAGCAATGGATTATAGTAAATCCATCAAGTTAAAGAGATGAAATGCGTTTAAGAAATCTAGTGATATCTTCAGTGTCTAGAAGGTCTTCGACAGCACCAGAAATGACGGATGAAATGGCACAATTTGGTGTCATAAGGGATTGATTTATTACGTAAATGGGATTTTTAGACATGCACGGAATCATTCTTAATTAATTAACACTAAAATTTGCGTTACAATAACAAAAGGAATTTAAAAAATAATTTATGCTGTACTAAAATTGTCTAAAATAACAGCTTATCCTTAAAACTCTACTAATTCCTAATCCTTTATTCAATTTATTAAACATGATTCTCTAAAAATACGATGTCATTAAATATGATA
Source organism: Caerostris extrusa (assembly GCA_021605095.1). NCBI lineage: Eukaryota > Metazoa > Arthropoda > Arachnida > Araneae > Araneidae > Caerostris > Caerostris extrusa. The sequence goes on along the minus strand of BPLR01018998.1, from coordinate 49,510 downwards.
ATGCAATTCAACAGATATAAATGCTACTAGCTTAATTGAATTTGTATTCTTCTCGCATTATGGTTAACTCTTTGATTCATTAGTGTTTTAAAGTGAAAACAACATTTCAAAAATACTGATTATTCTCAGGCTTCATAAAAATAGCATTTGATAGTACTGAATTTATGAAGTTAGAAATTTTTTAATTGATCTAAATTAATTAAAAAATTTCCATTAATTAACTAAATTAATTAAATTATTTCATTTTGATCGATGTGATGACTACATATAGCTTTTTTAATAGTATAAAAAATTAATTAAACTTATACATAAATGCATCTAAGCGAATTCTCACACGGTAAACATTTTCATAGAAAAAATCTTTTTAATAAAACTCAGAAGTTCGCCAATTGTTGAACGTTCCAAGTTATGGACTCTGCACGTCACAGCCTTAAAACTGCAGAGGGCACTCAACGTCTTAAAAGGTCACCATGCTTAACTTGAAGTCCTGTCGATATATTGACGAAGGGACAATGAAAGTTGGCTCCCCATTAAAGTGCTGTAATGACACGAGTTGACTTCGATGGCACTTTAGAGACAATTACAAAGATTTCTCTCTCTAATGTTTCTCATCTGGTATCAGTTCATCAATGTTTGCATGTGTCATTTTAACTCATCTAGAAAAATATTAAGCAAATATATTAAAAAGCCAAAATAATCTTATTTATAAAATTAATTTTGTTTGGCTCCCTATTAAAGTGGTTGAAGTGACACGAGATGACTTCGATGGCACTTTTAGAGACAATTACAAAGATTTCTCTCTCTAATGTTTCTCCTCTGGTATCAGTTCATCAATGTTTGCATGTGTAATTTTAACTCCTCTAGAAAAATATTAAGCAAATATATTAAAAAGGCAAAATAATCTTATTTATAAAATTAATTTTGTTTGGCTCCCTATTAAAGTGGTTGAAGTGACACGAGATGACTTCGATGGCACTTTAGAGACAATTACAAAGATTTCTCTCTCTAATGTTTCTCATCTGGTATCAGTTCATCAATGTTTTCATGTGTATTTTAACTCATCTAGAAAAATATTAAGCAAATATATTAAAAAGCTAAAATAATCTTATTTATAAAATTAATTTTGTTTGGTTCCCTATTAAAGTGGTTGAAGTGACACGAGATGACTTCGATGGCACTTTAGAGACAATTACAAAGATTTCTCTCTCTAATGTTTCTCATCTGGTATCAGTTCATCAATGTTTGCATGTGTATTTTAACTCCTCTAAAAAATATTAAGCAAATATATTAAAAAGCTAAAATAATCTTATTTATAAAATTAATTTTGTTTGGCTCCCTATTAAAGTGGTTGAAGTGACACGAGATGACTTCGATGGCACTTTAGAGACAATTACAAAAGATTTCTCTCTCTAATGTTTCTCATCTGGTATCGGTTAATAAATATTTGCATGTGTCATTTTAACTCCTTCAGAAAAAAATTAAAAAAAATAAATTTTTCTTTGATTATTCTTGTTTCAGTTTATTTAAAGCAGTAGTTTTACAAGCCATAAGATTTATAAAATTAAATTATAATAAATTGAATTGTAAGAAAAACCAACGGGTCCAAATTTAGGAACCATGGAATTATAATGATAAATTGCGAATGATGTGATTCTATACAAATAGAGGCATACGGCTCCGTTCCTTTTTTTTTTTTTTTTTTGATGTAGAGATTTTATCTTATGCAACTCATGCTAATATGCAGTTGAGTTTTCAGTTAGTTTTAATTCAGTTTTTAGTAAACTATTCAAATCTAAAGCTATTGTATTAACAAAACAATTTTATTTGCTTTGAATATTGCCTAGATAAGTAATTTTTTTTTTAAATTTAGAACAATGAGTCCTTCAAATCAGTTAAAATACGTATAGTTTTTAAAACACATTATAAATGAATTATTTATATAAAGAGCAGGTGGGTGTTTTTGTTTTTTATGATTTGCTATAACTAATGATAATCTAAACTGAACAAGATTTTTTAAATAACTATTAAATTTTATTCTTGAAATAATTTTTATCGATCTGACAATTGAAAGCATATGTGTGAAGATGGTATTTAAAAAATAAATTCAGATTTTAAAAAAGTGTTGGACAGCACATTTAATAAAAAAAGGAATTAAGATTAAATTCGATTATTTTTCATATAAAAAAATGTTTAATTTTTTACATATTTGAATCACATTTAAAATAACCACATCATTCAAATATAGTGTCAATAAGCATTTTAAATTATTACAGTACTATCTTTTGAAGAAGAGATATGCAGCAATAACATGTAACCAAATATGAAATCCCATTTAAATGGTGGAGAAATATATAATGCTTAAGTTATTCTTATGGGAACATAAAAATATGCTGAATTTGGGAGCATAAAAATATATATTTTTTGTATACATGATTCACACGGAAACCAACCGCATCATTAAACTTTAACCCTTATCCTTTATTCATCGCAGTATTTTTTTTTTTGAAATAGATCCATTCAACAATAACAAGAGACCGAATGGGAAATCCCAGTTAAATGGCGGGGACACATATTTTGCTTTTAAGTTCTTCTGATAGATTTGCTAACATAAAAATATTTTTTTGGATATCTGATTCACATGAAAGCCAACTACATCATCAAAACATTAACCCTAAACCTTATCCTTTATTCATCGCAGAGATTTTTAAAAGTGACCGAATGGGAAATCCCAGTTAAATGGCAACACATATTTTGCTTTTAAGTTCTTCTGATAGATGACCAAAAAATATTTTTTTGGATATCTGATTCACAGGAAAGCCAACTACATCATCAAAACATTAAAACCCTTATATGCAGCATTTTGATGTAGATCATTCAACAACAAGTGAATGAATAAATAAATGCGGGGACACATATTTTGCTTAAGTTCTTCTGATAGATTTGCTAACATAAAAATATTTTTGGATATCTGATTCACATGAAAGAACTAATCATCAAAACACTAACCCTATTGAACTTTATTCAAACGCAGCATTTTTTGAAGTAGATCCATTCAACAACGGGAACCTTTTAAATAATGGGAACACACTATGCATGCGTACGTTCATCAGATGGATTTAGGAACAAGACAGATGAACTGGCGTCTCCAACGATTAATAACATTACGGATACAGATGGTAAAAGGAACGTAAAATACTCCGCGGTACTAAATGTCTTTATTGACTCATAAAACCTTTTTTTCTGCTTCGAATACGGTGTACCCCCAAACTTGTTCGCCAACCTCAGTAGAATATTTTTATCGTTTTAACGAAGGGAGGTATTGCCAAAAAATATCGGATATGTTTTCGATATTACGAAATGGTTGCAAGAAGTATAGATCTTTAGCAGAAATGTTGCCACAGCTAGATAGCTAAAATTTATGTTATATTTTTTTGTTGCATACTATAATGGATTTGTAAGAATTTATTAAAAGGGTGTTTCATATGAGGATGACTTACGATTACAGATAAAAATATTAATACGCATATAAAAATGAAACTGATAGTAAAATTTGCTTCTTACAGATAAAATTATTCAGATAAGTTGAATTTTTATTTGAAATTAAACAAATACTGCTAAAACATTTAATTTATATGTAGTTTTTTAGTATCAAGATGATTCAATTTTTTTAAATTGACAATTTTTATTACGCTTTAAAATTTATTACGTTAATTACCAAAATATATTCAGTAAAAAATTGTTTAAATTAAAATAGTTTAAGTTTTTAAATTTTTGTAAAAATTTAAAAAAATGTATATAAGAGATATTTTTGAGATTTTGTAACACTTCACACTATATTGTAAGCATACTTGAATGAAAAATTTTCGAAAGTAAGTTTAATTTATAAAATAATATCAATAACTAATAAAATTAATTCAACAAATTAAATTTATTTAATACTACTGAAATATTTAATTTATAAGTAGGTTTTTCTTTAGTATCAAGATGATTCAAGTATAAATTGAAATTTTTATTACGACAAAATTTATTGCTTTAACTACCAAAATTTAAAAATATGTATTGCTTTCAGACAAAAATTGTTTAAATTAGTATATTTTAGAGTTTCAAATTTTGGAAAATTTAAAAACAAATTTACATGACATTCTTTTTTTTAGATCTTGTGACACACCACACACTATATAGTAATCATATTTGAAAAAAAAATTTTAAAAGTAAGTTTTAATTTATAAAATAATAAATATAAAAAGCTAATAAAAATTTAAATAAAATTATTTCAACAAAGTAAAATTATTTAAATTATTTTTGGTTTCACATTTCAAACATTTACATCGTCTAACCTAACACATACTTTCCACTCAATCAGTATCTTTGAAGAATACAGTTTCTCTAATAACAAGACACAAAAGGAATTATTTTTAAAATTTATTGATTATGATCTGGACATGCAGTCAAACATCTTCTAGTGTATTTACAAAATACGTTTGTCGAGACTTTCAATCCTAGGATCTAAAGCATTACGGAAGACATAGTACCTCAAAAGAACTTGAAATACTCCATAGCACTAAATAACTTTATTGACTCATAAACTTTACTTTCTGCTGTTCTCATATGGTGTCAGCAGCCAAACTTGTTTCGCCTGCTTCAGTCAAATGTTTTTATAGTCTTAAAAGTAAAGAATTATTGCGAAACATATCGAATATATATTTGATATTATGCAACTGTTCCAAGAATAGCTTCCAGCTAGACAGCTACAGCTTCTAAGATCTTTAACTTAGAACAATAGTTAACAGTTAAGATCTTAAGAGTTGTATTATTTATTTTGTCGAAGAAGATAATGATTTTGAAAGACTTTATTAAAATGTATTTATGTTAAAACAATTTGCTATTGTTGAATTCATTATTTACAGAAAACAAATGTTTAAGATGCAAATATTTTATTAAAAAATGAATCGTCTTTAATTTAGAACAATGTTTAACAGCTAGGAAGCTAGAATTTGTACAATTTATTCTGTCTCAGTAGATATTGATTTTGAAAGATTTTATTAAAACTATATTTTTATATTAAAACCATTTATTTTGTTAATATCATACAAAAAAATATTTTGCAAGTAAATATTTGATTAATAAATTATATTACGAAAACGGTTCCAAGAATTATAAAGTAGAAGAATTCAAGAATTATTTTTTAACTTAAACAATCATTAACAGTTAACATTCATCTGTAATTTTTATTATTTGTTTTGTCTTTTGATTTTGAAAGACTTATTAAAAATGTATTTTATATTAAAACGATTTACTATTGTTGTTTTCATTTAATACAGAAATTAAATATTTCGAATGTAGATATTTATTTAATAAAAAAAAAAAAAAAATGATACTACAAACCTGTTCCAAGAATTATAGATCTTTAACACAGGTCAATGATTATCCGTTTCATACAGAAGAAAATTCCTTCATTAAAAATTACACTATAACTTACTTTTCTTATTTGACTATAAAAAAATAAAATTAAAAAAAAAATAATTTTAAATAATATTTTTTTTTTTACTTTAAAAGAAAAAGGGTAGTTTATTTGATCATAAATTATATTTTATCATTGATTTCTAACACATAAAAAAAATATAATTAAACAAATATTCGTGAAGTAATAAATATTTTCACATCTATTCTAAGTAAACATTTTATTAAATTAATTATTTTTATAAAAATCAGAAATTCTAAGTTCACAATTTGATTTTGGTAAAAAGACTTTTGAATTATTTTTTGATTTCTACAGTGCGTCTTAACGAAGTTGAAGGCTCGTATTGCACATTTCAAAGAAAAGATTAGTTAATTTATTTTTGAAATTATTCAAGTTTTTAATAATGTTTTTAAATTTAATTTAAATAGATTGTTGCCTATTTAACAGAATGAATATTACTTGTACTATATTATTGCTACAATTTTTAAATTAAAAATAATAAAATTCAAATTATAATCATAGTTTTTTACAGTATCTAACTAGTAATTCACTGTAAGTTAATTTTGAATAATTTTACCATCAATTATATAATTACAAATGGTAAAGTATATAATTATATCCTTTCAGAGAGTACATTTAAAATTAATTAAAATCCTAAGAAATCAAACTTCTTAATTTGTGGTTTAACAAAATCATTTAATAAAATTTTTATTGAAATATAAAAGTAAAAGTTGATATAATTTGAAAATTGAAATTACTATAAAATAAAATTTTGATAAAAAGTAAACATTTATTAAAGTAAATTCCATATATGAAATACGATATGCATTTCAGTAATCATTTCATTAATTTTTTTTATAAATTATGGTTAATTTTGGATTTTGAAAAACTAAATAAAGATAACGAAACAGAAATATGTCCCAAAAACAAAAAGGAATAAACATGTACTAAAAAGATTTATAATATATGTTGTCTTTGCTTTAATTTAATTTTTATTTTTTTGATACAAAATGCGTTTTTAATTTAATTATTTTAAATTGAGTATAAATTTTTCAAATTCCCATGTTATAAATCTCGAAAATATGAATTCCATTTACTTTTATTAAATCTTTAATTATAATTTGAGAATTGAATATGAATTTATCTTTTTATTTGTAAAAAAGGACTTTTAAAATTAATAATTCCATCACTAAATTTTCTTCAATTGTTAAAAAGCAATTTTCTAAAACTTTCTAAAACTACATTATTTTTTTTTTTCTTAAAAAATAGACCGTGTCAAAACTATATTTGCATTACCCAGGGGAGCGTATAAATTTGATAAGCCAATTATTAGCGCTTGTCTTCCGGGACTTTTAAATTTTTAATTTCTCAATAAATTGACTTTTCATTTTTCTAAATTGACTTTTCATTTCCTCCTATCCTCCTATCGATGTAAACAAATTTTTTAGAACTATAATTAATGGGTTTTATTTTCTTATAAATCATGCATTTAATAAGTAAAATGTTTTTATTGTATATATATTAATCATGAATTTAATAAATAAAAGGTTTTTTTGTATATATATATTATCATGCATTTAATAAGTAAAATGTTTTTATTATATAATATTACCATGCATTTAATATGTACATTTTTATAAATTATCATGAATTCAATAAGTAAAATATTTTTATTATACATTATCATGCATTTAATAAGTTAAATGTTTATTTATACTTATGAAATGCAATAATAATTAAAATAATTTTTATTATATATTAATTTCAGGAATAAATAAAATGTTTTTTTTTAGATTATTGAATTTAATAAGTAAAATTTTTATTATATATTATCATGCACTTTTAAGTACATTAAGTCTTCCAGATAGCATAACTTTTCAATTTATTTTTGATTCCTTGAATATAGATTTAAAGAGATTTTTTTTCCATCACTAAGCCTTCCACATTTATTTTCAAAAGCGAACACGAGACGAACCCACTATAATCTCGACACCTCTCTGAATAGAGAATATAAATACAATTCCTCTGGCATAGAGAGTAAACGAGATGTATTCTTTTTAAAGTAATTACCCCTCAGTGTTTACGAAATCCTCAAAGCAGGAGAAAAAAATCAGTTAATTGGAATGATAATTGGACGTTATTCTTCTTCGCCACAAGCTAATTAGTTTTAGTAGACTAATTGTATGATTAAGACGACTTCTTTTCTTGAAGCATGCCTCTTCTCGAAGTTGTTCGCCATTGTGCTAAGAAGATGTTGCAGAAGTGTAACTCGCGAAAAGATGTTGGTGTTTCACTTGATTTTAAAGCATACAAAGAAAGCATAAAAGGTGAAAGTTCTGTTGTGGTGTTAAAAGCTAAGGCAGGCTCATTTGTTATGTAGATTTAATTATTTTTCTGTAGCCAAGTGAAATTATGATGACTTAAAAGATATTTCTTTTTTATTAGAAATAAATTAACTTTTAAAAGTGGAAATGCTTAATTTTTTAATTCCAGTATAATTGTAGCTTAGTTTCCGTCATAAAGTGTTACATTAATTTATTTATTAGTTTAGCTCATCATCAAGCACCATCATTATTTTTAAATTAACTTGAAAATTTCTAATCCCTTTTGCCAAGGGTTTGTTTCCATTTTTTTTTTTAATTTTTGGTACTTTTTAAAAGGTAAATAAATAAAAAGGTAAGGGTAAAAGATATTTCTTTTATTAGAAATATTTAACTTTTGAAGTGAAATTCTTAATATTTTAATTCTAGTCACAATTGTGGGGGCTTAGTTCCTGTAATGAAGGGTTATGCTTATTTATTTATTAGCTAAACTCATTATCAAGCACTAACTGTTTTTAAATTTAACTTATAAAATTTCTGGGCTATTTATTTTAGGATTTGTTTCCAGTTTTTTTTTTTTTTTTTTTTTAATTTTGGGTAAAGGGTAAATAAATAAATTGAGACTTTTATTTGTAAAGATTATATATCTAAATCATTATGAAGGTTATCATCAGATTATATAAGATGATTACAATTAAAATCCCACTTACAAAATGCTGTAAAAAAAACACTCATCCCAATGAGTTCAAATTTGTACTGAAGATACTTGAAGAAGAGGGAAAAGGAATAGCATAAAAAAAAAGTTTCAAAAGTTCCACCTTTGTTTTCCATCCAATTTGGTATGACCTTGCCGTGGTGGATGGGATTTGTACAAGCAGTGTCACAACTGTTGAATGACTTGGAAGTCATTTTTTCCGTCGAAAAACCTAAACAACCAAGAAGATTGAACACTACAGTTGATTTAAAGTGCAACTCACGTCAAATAAGTTGTAATGTCGATTCAAAATATCACTGGTAGCCGGATTCCCTTTCTTTATGCCACTTACAGTCCCCTCTAATAATAAATTTTGGAACTTTTTGATGCCATACCGTTTCCCCCTTCTTCAAGTATCTTCAGTTCAAATTCAGTTCAGTTTTTTACACCATTTTGAAAGGGGATTTTAATTATAATCATCCTGTATAATCTGATGATAATCTTCATAATGCTTTAGATATATAATCTGGACAAATGAAAGCCGCAATTTATTTATTTACCCTTTATGTACACGAAATTAAAAAAAAAAACTGGAAATAAATTCTTAGTGATATGGGCCAGAAATATTATAAGTTAAATTAAAAAATAATGATAGCACTTGATAATGAGTTAAGCTAGTAAATAAATTAAAGCAACACCTTATTAAAGAAAATAAGCCCCTACAATCATGACTGAATTAAGCTAAATATTTCTAATAAAAGAAATATCTTTTTTAAGTCGTCAAAATTTTACTGGGCTACAGAAAATAATTAAATCTGCATAACAAATGAGCCTGCCTTAGCTTTTAACACCACAACTGAACTTTCACCTTTTATGCTTTCTTTACATGGTTTAAAATCAAGCGAAACACTAACATCTTTTCGCGGGCTACTCCTTCTACAACATCTTCTTAGCACAATAGCGAACAATTTCGAGAAGAGAGGCATACTTCAAGAAAAGAAGTCGTCTTAATCATACAATTAGTCTCCTAAAACTAATTAGCTTGTGGCGAAGAAGAATAGCGTCCAATTATCATTCCAATTAACCGTTTTTTTTCTCCTTCTTTGAGGATTTCGTAAACACTGAGTAATTACTTTTAAAAGAATACAGCTCGTCTACTCTCGACGCCAGAGGAATTGTATTTAGATTTTCTATTCAAGGAGGTGTCGAGATTATATTGGGTTCGTCTCGCGTTCGCTTTTTTGAAAATAAATGTCGAAGTGTTAGTGGTGGAAAATAAATCTCTAGGAACTCATTGTTGATAAAGTTGTCTGGGATTATATATTAAGTAAAAAATATTTTCAATGATGTATTTATATATACAGGGTGATTATAATTAAAATCTCACTTTCAAAATGTTGTAAAAAAGAATCCACTCGACACAATAACTTCAAATTTGACCTGAAGATACTTGAAAAAAAGGGAAAAGGTATGGCATCAAAATAAGTTCCAAAATCTACTTCGGTGATAGGCTGCCAGTGATATTTTGAATCGAAATTACAATGTATTTGGCATGAGATGCTCATTAAACCAACTGTAGTGTTCAATATGCTTGATTGATCTGCACAAATAAAAGTCTCAATTTATTTATTTACTCTTTAATGCACCCAAAATTAAAAAACAAAAAACTGAAACAAATCCTAAGCTAAATGGGATGAGGAGTTCAGTTAATAAATAAATTAACGTAACACATTATTACAGAAACTAAGCCCCTGCAATCATGGCTAGAATTAAAAATTAAGAATTTACTTTAAAAGTTAAATATTTCTAATAAAAGAACCATCTTTTTAAGTCATTATAACTTTTTACTGGGCCACAGAAAAAAATTAAATCTGCATAACAAATGAGCCTGCCTTAGCTTTTTAACACCACAACAGAACTTTCACCTTTTATGCTTTCTTTATGCTTTAAAATCAAGCGAAACACCGACATCTTTTCGAGGGCTACCCTTCTGCAACATCTTCTTAGAACAACTTCGAGAAGAGAGGTATGCTTCAAGAAAAGAAGTTCTCTTAATCGTACAATTAGTCTCCTAAAACTAATTAGCTTGTGGCGAAGAAAGAATAGCGTCCAATTATCATTCCAATTAACCGATTTTTTTTCCTTCTTTGAGGATTTCAAACACTGAGGGGTAATTACTTTAAAAGAATACATCTCGTCTACCCTCGACGCCAGAGGAATTGTGTTTAGATTTTCTATTCAGAGAAGTGTCGAGATTATGTTGGGTGCGTCACGTGTTCGCTTTTTGAAAATAAATGTCGAAGGCTTAGAGATGGAAAATAAATTTCTTATCTAGGAACTCTTTCCTGATAAAGTTGTCTGGGATTAAATATGCAGTGAAAAAGGATTTTCAATGTAGTATTTATATATACAGGGTGATTATAATTTAAGTCCCATTTTCAAAATGCTGTAAAAAAAAAAAAGACCTTTTCGACACAATGAGTTCAAATTTGAACTGAAGATACTTGAAGAAGGGGGAAACAGTACGGCATCAAAAAGAGTTTCACAATTTATTATTAGATACCGCTGTAAATGACATAAAAAAAGTGAATTCGGCTACTTTGGTGATAGGATACCAGTGATATTTTAAATCGAAATTATAATGTATTTGGCATGAGTTGCCCATTAAACCAACTGTAGTTTTCAATGTGCTTGATTGCTTCAGTTTTTTGACGGAAAAAAATTTCCAACGGTTTTGACACTGCTAGTGGAAAGTCCATCCACCACTGCAATGTCATACTAAATTGAGGAAAATCGGCGGAACTTTTTTTAAAACTTTTTTGATTCCATGCTGTTTCTCCCCTTCTTCAAGTATCTTCAGTTCAAATTTGAACTCCTTGTGACGAGTGGCTTTTTTTACAGCATTACGGAAGTGGGATTTTAATTATAATTAGCATGAATAATCTGTTGATAATCTTCATAACTATTTATATATATATAATCTGAACAAATAAAAGTCTCAATTTATTTATTTACTTCTTAATATATCGAAAATTAAAAAAAAACTGGAAACAAATTCTTAGCGAAATGGTCCAGAAATTTTATACTTAAAAATAATTGTACTACTTGATAATGAGTTATGCTATTGAATAAATTAACGTAACTCTTTATTACAAAACCTAAACCCCTATAATCGTGAACTAGAATTAAAAAAATTAAAAATTTCACTTTAAAAGTTAAATATTTCTAATAAAACAAATATCTTCTTAAAGTCCTCATAATTTTACAAGGGTACAGAAAATAATTAAATCTGCATAACAAATGAGCCTGCCTTAGCTTTTAACACCACAACAGAACTTTCACCTTTTATGCTTTTCTTTACATGCTTTAAAATCAAGCGAAACACCGACATCTTTTCAAGGGTTGCCCCTTCTGCAACATCTTCTTAGCACAATGGCGAACAACTTCGAGAAGAGAGGCATGCTTGAAGAAAAGAAGTCGTCTTAATCATACAATTAGTCTCCTAAAACTAATTAGCTTGCGGCAAAGAATAACGTCCAATTATCATTCCAATTAACTGATTTTTTTTTTTCCTCTTTGAGGATTTCGTAAACACTGAGGGTAATACTTTAAAAGAATACATCTCGTCTACTCTCGACGCCAGAGGAATTGTATTTAGATTTTCTATTCAAGGAGGTGCCGAGATTATATTGGTTCGTCTCGTGTTCACTTTTTGAAAATAAATGTCGAAGGCTTTAGTGACGGAAAAATAAATTTCTTGTCTAGGAATTCATTGCTGATAAGATTGTATAGGATTAAATATGCAGTAAAAAAATGATTTTCAAGGTTATACATATACTATATATGTAAAGATAAAAAATAAATAAGAAAGCAGTTACACTATCCTGAAGATAGCTTTTTTGAAGAATACATAATTCTTACTACATAAATCAGATAAAAAATAAATAAATAAAGTGAAAACTTTATTAATGTGTATGTAATATTAAAATAATCAATATGGTTATGAAAATAATAACAAATAAGATTTATTCAACTTTAATAAAATTTAAGTCGGAGTAGACACAGTTCCTACCAGTGCAAAAATATCTCTTGATTTAACATCAAAGTCACACTGTTGCGGGTATTCGCTTATAATTATAAGGGTAAAATGTAGTTTCAGAGAGAGGTACTCTGTGCGAAAAGCTGTATCTGCTACGTATCTGACATCCTAGTGGCGAATGATTTAGAAAAAGATACCCGGAATTTGATTACAACAATAATTTTAAATTACCAAAGTTTTATTCTGCTTTAAATTTTGGAGTCAACATTTGTTTTACAGAAAGTAAATGATTTGATCCATAAGCCAAAATCAATCCAACGTAGCCCAGCGGGTAATGCGTGTTTCTACAGTTCAGTAGCTTTCACATGCGAATCTGCTGAACATCCTTTGCAATCTCTACTTTCAGAAATGAGAGGAAATAATTGTGACAATGCGTATAATTGTTTCACACTGATAGTCAGGTTGTCTGGTGGAAGTTTACCAAGTTTCTCCCATTCGACATACAGATGCAGGACGGCTACTATAAAAACTCTCTGGAAAGTAATGCCTTTCTTTCCTCACTTGTCGGTAGGGCTGTTTTTGATAATTGAAAGGAGTGGAATTTGTGGTCCATCACAGTCCCACAGAACAAAGTTGTAAATCAAAATAATTTAATAAAATGTTAGTGTGATGCATAACAATATTCCAATTTCCCAAATTTCTAAGCTATCCCTATGAAAGCACATTTTCTAATAAATGAAAAATAAATTTTTAATTTATGTTTGAGCAGTAAAATTTGTTCACTAAATTCCACCATAGCCTTCGTTTATATTTTGTATCAAATTTCATAACATCCTGTGTAATAATTTCACGAAATTTGTTATAAAAGTCGCAGTAATATTGTTTCATATTATCACTTCCCTATGTTACATTAATATGTTCCAATTCAATTCTGGTATGTTTTTATTAAGTAAAACAAATATTTTAATTGAAAAAATATCTACAATATTAAATAAAAAACCAATCGTCCTAACCGATTTACATATTTTAATGGCAGTCCCAATCCAGCTGATGTTCCAGTACCTGCAGCCCATTTCTCATGGAAATGAGCTTCCTTCCACTGTGCGGGGTGTAAAGAGGGGGTCAGATAAGCTGACGTCATCACGCTGCTGCCAGTAGGGATTAGAGGGGAATCTGTCCCCTCAGAAGGAGTCCCATTAATCGTTGGAAGCAATCAACTGCGCTAATCACGGGAAGCCACGTCTAGAACAGCTGATATCAGATATCAGATACGGTTACGGGAACCGTGACATATTTTTGCGGGGTCTTAAAAATCAATGATTTGTTGGTTTGATTAATGACTGGTGATTTATTTACTTTGTAAAAAAATCTCCTTCATATTGTCTATAAATTTCATAAAACAAGGTATCAGAAAATTAATTATACAATTCTAAAAATGAATTAAAAACTACTACTACTACACTACACCACACCATACATCACATCACAGTGCCTAGAACTTAGTTCCGTCTTACCAATTTGGGAATGATGGCGAGTGAGAAGTCAGGAAACTATTATACCACACCATATCACTGTGCCCAGAGTTGAGTTGCCCCTTTTACAGTTTGATCATGATGTGGGTAAGAAGTCTGATTGGGCTCTGTGACGGTCATATGAGGCAGGGTCCTACAGTTTAAAGCGGATTCCGAACCACTATAAACATTCATAGCACCGTCAAGATTTAAACCCGAAACCTGTCGAACTGAGAGCCAGAGTGCTAGCCACTCTGCCATCAAACCCCAATTAAAAACTAAAAAAAAAATATATCGCGTATTACTCAATAAAAGAGGATTTAAAATGTTTGGATGTCATTACTTCAATTTATTGAGCACATTACTAAGGCCTTATCACTCGAGCTTGCTTTCAATACCATCAACACGAAGCAAACCGCCTTTCCCAACTCAAAAAAAAAGTTAGACACTAGGTGCTCCTCCAACTTTTATTCTACACTCAACTACGTGTAATCTAATGAGAACAACGCAAATTATGGTTACATGACATTTCCCCAGTTCAAATAAATTCTCCGAACATCATGCGCATCGTAAACATTCAGCGACAAAGTCGATTTGTTACACTCTCAAAGTAAGAAAATAAGGTAATGTGATATGCGCTTCAGTAACATGCTTTACATCTTGCACTTATCTTAGGCCTTGGCCTTCGAACTAATCCATGTCTCTGACAAACGGAAAGTTGAATTCAAAAAGTTTGAAAGTTTGATTTTAAACAATTTGATTAAACCCTTATCAGACAGAAACTTTCATAGGGTCTTTTCCTTCAGCAAATGAGATATATCAGCAACGTCATTTAATCACATCGCTCGGAACTTCAAAAATTCCCATCTATGCTGTCTGAAAAATGAAGGTATCATTTAGGTGTGTTGCATACGATTAATGGGTTCAATTGTCATTATAAATCACGTTTCAGTTTTATCTGTGTCACAAATCAGAGATAAGTAAGTCAGACATTTTCACATATTCTCACAAAAAAAGTTCAAATGTATCTAGGAATCAATAAAAAAAAATTTTAAGACTCAATGTATTGATTGTCTACCTCTTCATGGTGCACCAATTGAAACGTTGTAAATGTTGTTAAAAATCCTTGATTATTTTTTTTTGAATTAAAAATGCTAATTATATATCTTTGTGAAATTTTTAATTGTTTATTTAGATATTTTTTTCATACATCTGATTATTTTGCTCAAAGGATAATCTTTATTCAATTAAAAAAAAATTCATAAAAATTTAACTTTGTAATTTAGATTAACATTAGGCGTAGAAATTGAATTTCCCCACATGAAAATTTTCATGGTGTCTTTATGATTTTCAAGAAACCAAATATAATCAACGACCAGTTACTGAAAGAAAGGAAATCCTTACCCATTTCTTATTAAATTGTAAAAAAATCAGAACAGTTCTCCTCATTTTCATTTACCATGATAACTGCCTACCAGATGGTTTGATTGATGATGCGACATCAATTTTCTCTTTTCTGAAATAGTAACAACATAGTAAATGCAAGTATGATATACACAAGAGGGCGTGGTATGCATAAGTATGGGTCGTGATATACATAAGTTCTACGAATGTACAATCTACCACTGAATTCGAAACTACATTTCCTGAATATGTCTGCATGATAAATTTAATTTATAAAGTATGTCCTATCTATAGCAGAATCGGTTAAATTAGGAAGTAAGAAAAGAAATTGCAAATAAATTATTTCTGATACACTACTCACAGTTTAGTAATAATGTACGTAACTAGTGTGCAGTAGGGTTTATTTCAAATACGCTGATGGAGTCTGCGGTAGCCATTTTATTAAAAACTATAATACCCGATAATAATTTCTGTAGTGCATGTACAACTTTTCTCAGCGGCAGTCAATGGCAGTATCTGGTACAATAGAAGAATGGAAAATAACAAGCTCTTAAAAGTCCTTCGTGAAGACGATGTCCCTCCTTCAATGACTGTTGATATATTGGCCATGGTATAAATAAGTATTGGTCATAGTATATACAATTCGCCATGGTATACATACGTATCGGCCATGTTTAAAATATTAGTAATAATATGCAAAAGAACATGTTTTAACATAAGTATTGGTAATGGGATACATCAGTAATGGTAATGGTATACATAAGTATTGGTTATGATAAGTGGTCAAGGTATACGCAAGTATATGTCAAGGTATACACAAGTGGTCATGATATACATGAGTATTGGTCATAGTACATATAAGTAGCCATGGTATACGTAAGTATTGGTCATGGTATATACATCAGGTCCACGAATACTCAACAAAAAATATTTTATATATTAGAAATCTTCAAAACTAAGATTGATAATTGGGTGGGGTTTTTTTACATGAATTGGTTAAGCTGCGCTAAACAATTATTTGCATATAACGATTCGAAATCATTCCAAAGAGTGGGTCACTGCAATGTAAGGTCTAAAACGTCAGGCCAAAATTTACTGTCTGTTTTGAGTAATTAATAAAAGTGGAACTGACAAATGAAACTAATGAACTAATGAATGGATCTAATAAAATAAATAATGCAACAAATATTTCTTTTATAAAAATAAATATTTTTCTTTACATAATAGGATTTTTTGTTTATTTTATGCATTTATACATTCAACTGGCATATTTCAATTTAGGTCTGAAAAAAACTTCATTTGTACAATATTGATAATGAAGTTTATATTAAATAAACATCACGCACATTTAAATAATACTTTGTAAAAAAAAAAAAGGACAACTTATTTCAAAATACAAACTCTCAATTCTCTAAAATGATCTCCATTGAACACCAAATACTTATATGAAATTGCAACTTAAAAAGAACCTAAAGCACTTAAATGTTGGAAGACTTTCTGATTAAAAAGTTCAGAACAACCAAAATTTGTTAATAACGACATAATTCAAAATGTTCCTTTCACATCAACAATGGTCGAGTGGGTTGCATAAGTATCTTAATAATGACTGAGAGCTCTAACTCATTATTTTTTTTTTATCTTACTTACTAATAGCACTTCCGTTTTCAAAAGAAAGAAAAATATTAATCTTTTAAAAACAAAATTGCATGAAGGCCGGAATGTAAAACTCCTTGGAGAATCTATTGATTCGTCATTATCACGACATAACTAATGCTAATGATGTTCTAATGGCTACTGTAATATTCCCGAGATGCCATGTTACTGAAGAAATGGATTTTCCTGGATTATTCAAGCAGTTGTCACTAATTAGAAGAACCTAATTGCTTAAGATGAGGGCAGTTTGTTAATTAAGGCGCACGTACCACCAGGAAACACAATTTTGTTAATACTAATAATCGTTATGGTTAATCTTTGCGAAAGAAAGTAACAGCAATAAAAAAGGAGAAGTAACTAATTGTTGCATAGTTAATTGCAGTTTAAACTTGTGCGATGCATTTTGATTTTCATTTTTTATGAATGATGCACAAAATGATGGTCTTTTAAATTGTCTTTTTTTTTTTTTTGCAAACGTATTAAGTTACGTAGTATTTTTTCTTGAGCACGATTGCAACATTTTTTTAATACCGGGCAGTTTGGTTTAATGATCCAGTATAATAGAAGATATATGGCAGATTTATCTTTTCCAAGAGCGCTCTATGAAGGGTGTGATACGCCTCATTTACATTTTGCCACCAACATTTTGGACAAAACCCCTGAATGGGGTCAATTTGAAGTTCATACTCTCCTAATGCCCTCTTTCTTGAGAGCAATGGAAGAGCTTTCCTTCCTACTGATTTTTTTCCTACCAATTTTGTGCGTAGGCAAGGAAGCTTTCTGTTCAACTTTTTTTCTGCAAATATTTTCTATCCATGTATTAAATCTTACTTTCCGTGTGTTCCGGAACAATTTTCTGCAAACCATTTTAATGACTTCAAATTTTAAAACAAAAAAAAAGTTTGCCAATTTTGCCATAAAATTTGTAGACTGCTTTTGATTCAAAACCATTCACACCAAGATGATGAGCGGTGACGCAAATAAATCCATGGTTTAAATCTAAGACCAACAAGTCACCAGGCTCAGTGCTCAAAATAAAAACTCTTGATGGTCCGAGCGGTGCTTCACCAATCACGCCGCTCATCCCCTTGGTGTGAATGCGATTTTCATTCGCTAATACAAAAGCAAATGCATAGCAGGGTTAACATTGTACACGAGGACTTTGCTTGTCTTCATATTTTAATATCACAATTTTGAATGAACATTCTCAGGGTTGGTATCGGTGGGTGGATTGCGCTACATCTTTCTTCTCAAGCCTAATGGAAAAACTTCCCGGTCTTCAAATTTATTACACCCATACACGGCCTAGACGAGGTAGCTTTCTATTAGGTTTCATTTATTGTTAGGTTGGGAATCTGGATCCGCTAAATTTGAAACCCACTGCCCAAACCTTCTTTTTATGATTTATTTATAATTAATCTAAATAAATTACAAACTTAAATTCTAACAAAATGCTTATGACCATTGTACATTTCTAATAATGTCTCTAAAATAATTAAATAACGCTTAAAAATTATTTATCACATATTAATTAAAAATCTTTTAAATTACCTTTTATTTTAAGAAATAATGAAACAAAACATCATTTATTTTTAGCCGTAATCGAATTTAATTTGACAAAATTGAAAGAAGAAAATATAGAACACTAAAAAGTCCCAATTTCAACTTTTTGTACAAATAATCCAACATCAATCCAATATAAATTATGCACAAAGTTTCAATCTGAGATTTTTCTAAATATAAAAAAAAAAGCATATTAAATACTGAGAAATTCAAACAAGTAAATAAAATGAAGACAATTCATTCCACAAAGAGCACTCACTTAACATAAAATCTTTCGGAACTCAAACGAATTACAATTCAGAATAAGAGATCCCATTTGTTTATTTAGTACATCAAAAGCAGCGAAGGAAAAATAAAAGGCAATAAAACGCGATGAATTTACTTTCCAAAATGCGATGAGACATAAAATAAATTAAATTCATTGCTATTCAATGTCAAGAGAGAACCTTTGATGACTAACTAGATTAAGATATTCACGAATTTAATATTTCCCAGAATGCCTTCCTAGAACAGTTCATTACAGGACGCACATACTCCCTTGACGCCATTCGTCGATTTAAGAGAGCATCCAATTGTCTTTAATCGCTGCCATGAAAGCAAAAGTAAACTTCGTTTTGAATTAGATAATAAGATTAATAAAGAGATCTAAAAGCGATAAATGGTATATTTCTTTTTTTAGAACGTTTATTTTTATCTATTGTTATTGTTGTTCCTTTAATAATTTAAATTTCTGTCAATTTATTTATGAATAAAAATTTGACAAAGTTATTAAATTAAAATTATAACAAACAATTGATGAATTTAGTTAAAAATAATATTTTTTAACATATTTTTAGTGTTTAACGATTAAAAAAATGCTTTAACATTTGCCCCTATGTTTGGAGCCTTTTTTAAAAACTGGCGTATCAATTAAAAATTTTAATTAAATTTAAATTAAATTTTTTTAATTAATATATTTTTAAAATTTTTAATTAATTTTGTAATTATGTACTATAGAATGGCAACATCATTAAAAAAGAGGGAAAAATTTTATTTAAATTTAATTTTTTTTTTTCATGTTTAACAATATTTATAAATAAATAAATGTGAATTCACCACTCACAAGGTAACACTCAAATTAATAAAGATAAAAATAAGTCAACCTTCTTTTTCAATTTTTATGCAAAAATATTTAATAATTATTATATTAAATAGTACTTTTTAAAAAGTACTATTTAATTTAATAATAATAATAATAATTACTTAATACTAATTATTAATTATTTAATTATTACTATTATTTATACAATTATTTGTTATTATTTAAATCTTATTCTTATTATTATTAATTGTTTAATATTTATTTATTATTATTTATTGTTACTATTTTTTTTTGAAAATTATTTTTAGCAGCCTATAGATTTTTTAGAATTTTTCTTCAATTACGAAACCAAGAGAAAAAGTTATATAAATCTCTGATCTAAAATAGACATTTAAAGAGACACCCAAGAGTATCGTTGCACAATTTAATACCCACGAAGGAAAGACTGGCACACCCTCTCGAAGTTTCCTGGTGTCGCATGTATCTCGTCTGGAGTAAAGACGAATCTAAAATCACAGATCTCATAATTAGTCCACAGATCCCTCATTCACCAGTGATTTATGTGTACATATTAATTTAAAGCATTCAGAAAATCCTGTTTTTAAAAAATGGTGCTTATATTGCTTTGCTTCTACTGAACCTACCTCAGAAAGTGTAGATGCTGCTGCTTTTAGTTGTTATTTGGATAGGGTAAATTATTGATAGTCTGCAGAGTGACATTACAGTGATGTTCAAAAGAAGTTTGACATCTACAGTGATGTTCTAAAGTAGAGCTCCCAACAATTTTGATTTGGTTTTGTTTGTCACTCTGCGGTCATCTTGTGCACACGAGGGCTAAACAGCCCGGGACCTACAGTTTAAAGTGGATTTCAAACCGTTAACCAACATCCATTCCACCTCCAGGATTCGAGCCTGTGGTACCAAAGGCCAGAGCGCTGGCCAATTGGCCATCTTTCCCAACAAGAGATTCGAATGATAGTACGAGAACTATATCACAAACATCAACAATTCTTCTGGTTTTTGAAAGCGATGACTGAAGCGCACTCCACCAGCATTTACACATTTTACCCCATGTTCGTTTTCGAGGCATTTTATAAAAATTTCATGAGTTTTTTTTTTTTTTCATGTATACATTGATTTTCAAAATTCTTTGTTAAATGTATAGCAAATAATGTCATTGAATTTTTGTCTAATCTGCTTAGCTACAATCTAGTCTTATCTGCTTGCTTCTTAGTTATGCGTCACAGAAATTACTTAACATATTGCCCAAGTATACCAATTTAATTTAACCGTAAGAGTAGAATTTTGAATTAGAATCACAACAACTTGATAAAGGCATATCTAACGACTTGGGAGAATCATTATGATATTAATATGCATAATCTCATTTCGAAAATGGAATTAATATGCGATTGGTATGTTTACGATAATGTTTTGGGGGATTAACTTAACGCAGGTATAGAAATATCCTGTTGCCTTGCGGAATAATGCTAATAACAGCTAAGCCACGATTTAAATTAATTTGGCTTTAATAAACACAGCGTATGGGAAACAACAATAAGCTTCAAATTAATGTCATTGATTTAAATTAAACTGACTTAAAATGTATTAAGTAATTTATGGAAAGGATATAAAATAATTTAACACAATAATTTTCCAATAATTCGTAAAGATGAAAAATATTTCCTTATTGAATATAAAATATTTAATAAAAAAGTGATATTTCAGAATTTATGCATTTTGCATTGTACTGTCGTTTAATGCAAATAATGATAGATGTAGTATTTCCCCACGTGAAGAGTTGGAGCATTTCTTCCCAGGAGAGAGGATTGTATATTCTTTGGCACGCAATAACAACGTATGACTCAAATTTGACGTCAGATAAGCAGTGTTGTGGGTAGTTATATTACATGCAATTAGTGTTTTGTACTATTGAGAACAACTTGTCCCTCAAATCTGATAGCAGATATTCAGTGTCATGGATAGTGAGACTCATGAAATTAGCGATTGTCTGTGCGACCTTCAGAGTTCGGAACAACTACAAAGGGAATATGAACTATACCATGAGTTGTTGCATCGAGATTGGTGATAGACTATGAAATAAAAAATGTCTATTGAGAAGTGAGGGAATGTGAAGCCCCAACTCCTTGAGGAATTTTCTTAAAGATAGGTTTTTAGAGAAGAAAGGAAAGAGTTCTGCAACGAGTCGACAAGAAGTGTTGTTTTTCTTTTTCTCTGAAGTGACTGAACCGGCCGGAGTTTTCTGCCCGTTCCCAAAAAGAGTCCTTGTGGTTCCATGTATCACGCCGTGTGATATTTAAGGTCTGCCGAAGACCACTTTAAAATTTTGAGACTCGAGAACTGTGTTTAAATCTTTGAATTTTAAACATTTAATTTTCATTTTTGTAAATAATAAATTGTATTAACCCAGAGTTCTGTATATATAACAATGAATGTAAATAAAAATTAAAGTGCTCCCATGAGCCTTCGAATCACGAATAAACTCTCGTTTGCCTTAGAATAATGCAAGGTAGCCTAAAATATTTATTTTAGCCCAAAATTAAAAAAAATAGTTTTATTATGAAGTAAGTCTTGGTGTTACGAAATGTTACGAATATATTATGAAAATACGAAAAAGATGTTACGAAAAGTTACGAAGTGTTACGAAAGAAGTTGAAAAATTGTACCTGATTCAGAAAAAGCTCAAAGCTATTCCTTATCACATTGAATCGCACTAAAAACGACTGTAGGCAGACCTAAGATATCACGAATGAACTCTCTTGTTTACTTTAGATGCAATGTAGCCTAAAATACTTGTTTTAGCCTCCAGAATTTAAAAATGAATAGTTTTATTATGATAGTCTTGGTAGCTACGGAAAATTACATACAGTGAGCCACAAAATTGAGTATACACCTTAGAAACTTAGAGACTTTTTGCAATTACAAATTAAATATTGCTTTAAGATGATTGAATTTTTTATCTTATATACTGAAGTCTATGCTTTAACATACTATACTTATAAATTAAAGGTTTATTTATTTTTATGAAAAAAATAAAAGATCTGAGACGAGAGGGGAAAACAACACCAGCCAAAAAATAAGTATACACCTTTACAATTCCTTTTAACGTACGAATTAATATTTTGTTGCATAACCTTTTGCTTGAATTACAGCATGTAATCTTCTGACATAGATTCCTGCTAGTGTTTTAGTGGTTTCAACAGAAATCTTAGCCCATTCTTCTCTCAGAATCTTCTTGAGAACTTCCTTGTTGTGATTTCGTGCTTCATGTACAGCTTTCTCAATTTCGACCACAAATTTTCGATGACGTTTAGGTCTGGAGACTGGGCTGGAGTGTATAACGCTTCTTGCATTGGTACAGCAAGTATAACTGCACAATCTTCGCTGTAGGCTTGGGGTCGTTGTCCTGCTGGAATATGAAGCTTGACCTAAGCCCCAACTTACTGGCACTTTTTTTTTCAAGTTATCATTTAAAAATCCCCAAATATGCATGTTTGTCCGTAATACCATCAATAAAAGCAAGCTCTCCAACTCCTCCAGCTGACATACAACCCCAAACGAGGACAGATCCACCTCCGAACTTGACTGTCTTAATGGTGTTTTTAGGTGCCAGTGCTTTCCAGCTTCCACATTTTTAAATCGTCCATCGCTTCCCGTAAAAGAATAAACTTACTTTCATCAGAAAATATTACAGTGTTCCAAGAAGAAATAGGCTTTTAAACGATGTTCTTTGGCGAAAATCACTTTTTGTCTATTCACATACTTGATGATGAGTGGCTTTCGTATTGGTGTACGGACATGAAAAACCCATATTGGTGAAGGGTACGTCGAATTGTTCAACTGGCTTTTTCCCGATTGTAGAGGACATCGATAAAGCCAGTTTAGAGGCACTCACTGGATCTTTCTTTACTGAGTGAATGATCTTCCTCTTCGCTGTAGTACTCAGTATTTCTTACGTTCTCTTCCAGGAATATTGGCCACAGATCCAGCTTTATACTTCGTAGTTTTTTTGGACACAACCATGAGTTACGCCAATCAACGAAGCAATTTCAAAGAGATTTGCCCTCTTTCGACCATTTTACAACCAATAAACGCTCAGATTCAGTAGAAGTTTCTCTATGAGAGCTCATTTTACGATTTTTAATGAGAAAAAATACTATTTAAAGCGTGGAAGTGCAATAGCACGTGTTGTAAGCAGCAGCTACTCCTGAAACTCTTTAAAGAAAATTTGAAAACTAAAAAAACAATTGGTGGCATAATTTACAAATATAAGAAGTGTATACTCAATTTTGTGGCATGGTTTTCTATCTTTCTTCGAATCCTTAAAATTTTTCGTATTAAATAAGTTAACTATAGAGAATTGTGTTATTATAGGATGGTAAAGCAGAGGTTAAAGTATCTAGGATAAAAATGTATCTATTTAAATCAATATTTAATTTGTAATTCGGAAGAAGTCTAAAAGTTTGAGGTGTATAATTGACTTTGTGGCTCACTGTACATGAGTTACCAATATACCTACTCAAAATCCAATAAGTGTGGCTTGATTCCTGTTTCAGGCAATTATGTTAGCAAACAAACATACTTTCAATATTACCAAACATCTAAGTTATTGAGAGGGCCTGAATGGCCGAGGAGGTTAGCGCCTGGTGCTCGGTACCACAGGTTTCGGGTTCGAGTCTCCGGCGGTGCCATTGATGTTTGTAGGTTCGAATCCACCTTTCTTGAAACCGTAGGTCCCGGTCTAACACGATCGTAGACGTTGTGGAGAGTGACATATTAAAAAATAAGGAAAAACTTCCTGTTCATATATATATGATTAGGATTATAGTCCTTGTTGCTTCACATCCCCATATACCACTTCATTCATCAATGCTTGGCTGAGAGATGGGGAATGAGTGTCACATCCCATTATTAGAGTGCCAAAAGAAACAGGGAAGTGCTCGTTTGGAGCCTAAAGGT
>BPLR01018998.1:0-24703 GCA_021605095.1 Caerostris extrusa | reverse complement strand
TCAGAAAATCCTGTTTTTAAAGAAAATGGTGCTTATATTGCTTTGCTTCTACTGAACCTACCTCAGAAAGTGTAGATGCTGCTGCTTTTAGTTATTATTTGGATAGGGTAAATTTATTGATAGTCTGTGGTGAGGGACATTACAGTGATGTTCAAAAGAAGTTTGACATCTACAGTGATGTTCTAAAGTAGAGCTCCCAACAATTTTAATTTGGTTTTGTTTGTTACTCTGCGGTCATCCTGTGCACACTAGGTCTAAACAGCCCGGACCTACAGTTTAAAGTGGATTTCAAACCATTAACCAACATCCATTCCATCTCCAGGATTCGAGCCTGTGGCACCAAGGCCAGAGCGCTGGCCAATTAGCCATCAGGCCGCTTTCCCAACAAGAGATTCGAATGATAGTACGAGAACTATATCACAAACATCAACAATTCTTCTGGTTTTTGAAAGCGATGACTGAAGCGCACTCCACCAGCATTTACAAATTTTACCCCATGTTCGTTTTCAATGTGCCCCGGCATTTTATAAAATTTCATGAGTTTTTTTTTTATAAAACTTCTTTGGAGTTTTTCTTTCATGTATACATTGATTTTCAAAATTCTTTTGTTAAATGTATAGCAAATAATGTCATTGAATTTTGTCTAAGCTGCTCAGCTACAATCTTGTCTTATCTGCTTGCTTCTTAGTTATGCGTCACAGAAATTACTTAACATATTGCCCAAGTATACCAATTTAATTTAACCGTAAGAGCTGAATTTTGAATTAGAATCACAACAACTTGATAAAGGCATATCTAACGACTTAGGAGAATCATTATGATATTAATATGCATAATCTCATTTCGAAAATGGAATTAATATGCGATTGGTATGTTTACGATAATGTTTTGGGGGATTATTTTAATTCGGTATAGAAATATCCTGTTGCCTTGCGGGAATAATGCTAATAACAGCTAAGCCACGATTTAAATTAATTTGGCTTTAATAAACACAGCGTATGGGAAACAACAATAAGCTTAAATTAATGTCATTGATTTAAATTACACTGACTTAATGTATTAAGTAATTTATAGAATGGATACAAAATAATTTAACACAATAATTTTCCAATAATTCGTAAAGATGAAAAATATTTCCTTATTGAATATAAAATATTTAATAAAAAAATGATATTTCAGGATTTATGCATTTTGCATTGTACTGTCGTTTAATGCAAATAATGATAGATGTAGTATTTCCCCACGTGAAGAGTTGGAGCATTTCTTCCCCAGGAGAGAGGATTGTATATTCTTTGGCACATAATAACAACGTATCACTCAAATTTGACGTCAGATAAGCAGTGTTGTGGGTAGTTATATTACATGCAATTAGTGTTTTGTACTATTGAGAACAACATGTCCCTCAAATCTGATAGCAGATATTCAGTGTCATGGATACTGAGTACTCATGGAATTAGTGATTGTCTGTGCGACCTTCACAGTTCGGAAACAACTACAAAGGGAATATGAACTATACCATGAGTTGTTGCATCGAGATTGGTGATAGACTATGAAATAAAAAAAATGTCTATTGAGAAGTGAGGGGAAGGTGAAGCCCCAACTCCATTGAGGAATTTTCTTAAAGATAGTGTTTTGAAGAAGAAAGGAAAGAGTTCTGCAACGAGTCGACAAGAAGTGTTGTTTTTCTCTTTTTCTAAAGTGACTCAACCGGCCGAGTTTTCCCCATTCCCAAAGTGAGCCTTTTATGGTTCCATGTACCACGCCGTGTGATAATTAAGTTCTGCCGAAGACCATGTGTTTTGAGACGACGTATGTCTTAAAATCCCTGTTTAAACTGTGCTTGTGAATTTTAAATCTTTAATTTTCATTTTTTAAATAATAAATTGTATTAACCCAGAGATCTGTATATATAACAATGAATGTAAATACAAATTAAAGTGCTCCCATGAGCCTTCGAATCCCGAATAAACTCTCGTTTGCCTTAGAATAATGCAAGGTAGGTTAAAATATTTATTTTAGCCCAAAATTTAAAAAATAGTTTTATTATGAAGTAAGTCTTGGTGTTACGAAATGTTACGAATATATTATGAAAATACGAAAAGTTAGATGTTACGAAAAGTCACGAAGTGTTACGAAAGTTAAAAAAATGAACCTGATTCAGAAAAAGCTCAAAGCTATTCCCTATAACATTGAATTTCACTAGAACGACTATAGTGAGACTTACCATATCACGAATGAATTCTTGCTTGCCTTAGAATAACGTAAGGTAGCCTAAAATATTTGTTTCAGTACAGAATTAAAAAAATTATTTTATTATGAAGCAAGTCTTGGTGTTAAAAAAATGAACCTGAACCAGAAAAAGCCCAAAGCTATTACCTATCACATAGAATCGCACTAGAATGACTATTGCCAGATAGCATGAATGAATTCTCGTTTGCGTTAGAGCAATCGAAGGTAGCCTAAAATATTTGTTTTAGCCCAAAATTAAATATAGTTTTATTATGAAGTAAGTCTGGATGTTACGAAAAGTTGCAAATTTGAGATACCAATATACTCGAGATAATCCAATAAGGGTTTAGATTACCTTTTCTTGTAGTAATTATCTCTGTAAAAAAAAAAAAAAACATACTCTCAGATAATATAAACATCTAAGTTATTGAGAGATGAGGAACTGTGTCACATTTCATTATTAGAGTGTTAATAGAAACGGAGAAGCGTTCGTTTTCAACCTAAAGGTGAACCTGATACAGAAAAAGCCAAAAGCTATTCCCCATATCATCTGATGATATTCTTTTAACGGACTGAAATAACAAAAAGCTAGTTATTTTTTCTTTTGATATAGAATATCACCAAAGGTATTGTCCATTTCTATATTTGCAGGTGAAGATAATTTATTTGGCAAATAGAATTATTACAATGAGCTTGATTCATACTATTAATTCAGAAGACAATGAAATTTTGGATGAAACAAAAGGGCAATTATTTTTAAATAAAAATATTAAATGATGCTAATTATGTAAAAATAAAATATAGTTTTTATTTATTATTATTTTTTTTTTAGTTAAATTATTTTTAAAAACAATGCTCACAAAATCATTTTTTTATTGAATTGTAACTTTTAATTGGCAACGAATTATTTTGAAACAGCATCATATAACACAAAGAATTATATTAATTATGATTTAATAATAAAACATTGCATGGATTTTTATCTTTATATTTCTACATGCAAACTTTCAATGCCATTAAATTTTCTAGAAATTAAGAAAGGAATAAAGCGATTGTTTGATTTAAAAATCTCCACTATTACATTAGACTGAATATCGTCATAGGCTGAATATCAATATCGTCAATGTAACTTAGACCTCACTAGGTCTTGAATACAATTTTCGATAAAATACTGTTTAAGTCTGCGTGTGGTTTATACGATGTCCCGCGCATTGACAATATGTTTATTTTAGTCTGTAAATAATTTCATTAAAAACAAAAGTATTTTTAATCTCGTTAAAAGCCTGTGATTCAATACTAGTAACACACCTGAGACATAAACTGATTTCTAAAGAAATGGTTTGTCTGTTTTCAGCGAGATCATACATTCAATAATTCGCCAATATATTCTTTGTCCCACTGTTTTCTAGATGCGATTCGTGGATTAGCGCATTTTTCATTCTCCATCACACATGACCATCCAATCATTGACATAGACGGCGACTACTCTGAATGAAACCTGATGGCATGTGGGCATATAATTTACCCTGAACACACCGAAACTAACAATGGTACTCACTGCCGAGACGTGTAGCAAATGTTATTTCAACTCCAGTGGGTTTCACAAACTTGTATTTATTTATTCATTTATTTTAATTCAGGATATTGATGGAAGAAAAATTTCAAAACTTGAATTAAATTTCAATTCAATAATTAAACACATTAAAATACCTCAGCCTAGTTTTATCAGTGAAATAAATGTTCTTCTTCTTCGTATTGTTACTTTTTGAATGCCCATTAAAAATATTTGTGCCTAAAAATGAGCTATTTTTCTAATTTCTTAATGTGTCAGTTAGATTCTATACATATTAAGAATAACAAATTAATAAAAATATAAAAAAAATTACTGTAATATTACTGTTAAATTAAACTGTTTCATGAATTTATTTTATTTTCTTCTGAATAATTTTATCTCAAATTTGGTGTTCTGTATTAGCGTGCGTGAATATCCCGTTGGATTTCAAAACTAGAGAGGTTCGGTTTGGTTTGTTGCTCTACGGTTATTTTATTTATTTATTTTTTTTTGGAATCTTTAGACTAATTAGACCTTAAAACTAGAGAATCCGGACAAGTGAAGGGGAACCTATGCCAGAAACGGGTACGATAAATCTGAATCAGAGATTCCTTCCACTGGCTTCAAGAAAAAATAGAGTCGAGTGCAAATCTCCCAGATGAGTTAAAACATTTTCAATTGTTATCACCATCATTTAAAAAAAATATAACCTTATTTCGTTGAAATGAACATCATAATAATAAGAATAATTTCAGAGATCTTTTCATCTCAATTTATAAGAACATGAGTGTTTTTAATTTGTGAACTCATAAATCTCTCACTCTGGCTCATAAAGACACGACATATAAAATCGTGAAAACTATTTTTAAAAGCATGAGAGTAGGTCTGAAAAAGGAAAAAAAATAATTATTTAAATACAATCTTCTTTGTGCTGAAAATATTTGATACAAATTATGACACTATGCTATGAGGATACTATTACCTTGACAACAGCCTTTTATGACAACCACACAATACATTTTCATCAAAAGAGTTTCAAATTTCATTTCTTTTGAGACCACCTCTGCAACAAGAGATCTGAAGCATACCTCCTCCCTATAAACACAAGAAGATCAACGGAGTTGATTGAAATTAACTCAGCATTTCAACCAAAACCCTCAGGCTCTTATAATGGAAAATGAAAAGATCTCTAAAACTCTTCTTGGCAGCAAATAAACTCCCCAAGAATATGCTCATTAAATCGTTCGAAATTTATTCCAAAGGTGACTTCATCCGTGAGCGGGGTCTGCGGGGGTGAAGGGAAGGGAAGGAAATTAATTAGTTCACCCCTCATCTTCTTTTTTGAGGCACGTGAGCCCTTCTCTTAACAAGCCGTCTGACTAAAATGTCTAACTAGAACCCCAAAGAAGAAAGGGAGAGGGTATTATGTTAGATATCAAGAACCATCATTTCTTGTGAAAGTTAGGGTTGAAATTTGCTGCGAAGGAGCTTATTATGTAGTTAGTGTGCCAGTAACTTGTTAGGGAAAAGGATGGAAGATTGTATCCATTGTTACAGTGCAGCTGTTGCAAAATCTTTCTTTTTATATAAGAAGAATAATTTACTTAATGTAAATGGAATATGCATTATAAGTACTTTTAAGAGAAACTAAACAATATTTCATACATGTATCGCTTATTTAAGTATTTTTCTTTTTAATTTGTGAAGAATTTTTTTATTGTGTTAATTTGTGACTTCCTTAGCGTTCTCAATATTTTATGTTCAATATATGTTCATTAACAAGGAAGTTAAACTGTTCAATTATAAATAACCAAGTAGACATAAAATAAAGTTTACAAATTTTACTACATGTATAAACTATTTGTTAATATAAAAGACAACAGATGGCGCCACGAACAAGAGCTGTAACTCCATATAAGGCTGTTGTCTTCTACGGAGATTCGAATGTAAGAAAAAGAGCAGAAAAGGAACGCGACAGAGTTGCTGATGGCGGGGGTGGTTCGATTAAGTATTTTTGGTACCAATAAAATTCATATATATATATATATATATATCAACTGAAAGTTGTGTCAATTAATGATAACAGAAAAAGAAGATAGCACAAGAAAATGAATCATTTACAGAAAATTAGCTGACATTCATATTTTTAATTCATATAAATTTAAATTTGATTTCATAAGTCTAAACATTGTTCAATTAATTAGCCAGTAGACATTGCATTATAAGATATTGTATTGTAAAGTCAAAATATTGATTGAATTTATAAATGCATAAAACATGTGCATTTTTTTTTTTTTTGAATTATATTGTTTTCCATTTCAAAGTAATTTGTTGAATTATTCGACAATTATTCGAAATGAATAATATGTTCAACCATTTGTATAATTATTTGTATAACCATTTGTTGTTCATCGTGTAAATCTACAAGATGAACAACAAACGGTAGAATTCTGATAAAAAAAATCCCACAACTAATCTTCTTTAAATACAAATGATATTTAAAGAAGAACGTACGAATAGCGAAGAATGTGATTTTACTTAAAAAAAAAGAAAATACAACAAGAAGAGAAGGATGCATCTTCATTCAAAGATGAAACAACAATTACAGAATTCCTCTTCACACAGAAACAACACTCTTTCTTACTAATATTTAGTCTGTATACAAAAAAAAAAAAAAAAAAAAAAATCTCAAATGTAACAAGCTCCGTTTAATACAAATGGTATTTAAAGAAGAAGAAAATACAAGAAGAAGAGAAGATTTGGTTTTGGTTTGTCGCTTTATGGTATTTTTTGCACACTTTAGACCAAGACCGAGATATACTGTTTAACATGGATTCCAAATCGCTAACAAACAACCATGCCACCGCCAGGACTCGAACCTGAAATTTGGAATACCAAAGGTCAGAGCGGTAGCCACTTGACCAACAGGGCTCAGAAGAGAAGTATACGTCTTCATTTAAACAAAATACAACAAAAATGTATATTCATTTAAAGAATAAAATACAGCAGGAGCAGAATGCATCTTCACACAGAAACAGAACACTTGTTTCTTACTAATAATTTGTCTGAATACAAAAAAAATCATCAACCGTAACAACAAACTCTTTAAATACAAATGGTTTTCAAAAAATCATATACAACAAAAACTGAGGAATGCGTTTTCACTAAGAAACAGAACTCTTGTTTTTCTATTACCAATATTTCCTTTGTAAATAATAATGCGATAAACGAAAACGTTTTCGTTTATTGCAGTAGGACACGTGCAGAAAAAGTAATTCTGCTTTTACTAAAATTTAGTGCGTAAATAATATATTTTCATAAAAACAAAACTTCCATATACTATAGGATACGTGTAAACATATCAAAATACCTAGAATTACGTAATTAAATTAATTTAGACTAACAATCCCCTCATCGCCTGACCTACGGTTGATGAGGTTCAATATACCATGCATGTGATTATCACGCAAAGTCCTCTGAAAAGTCATGACCACGACTTAATGACACCAATAAAACTTTCTCCAGAAAAACTTGTCAACTTCGTCATTGCCCGCATTTACCTAACTTCCGATTTTCTTAAATTAACTTTATTTTATTCACCGTCGGTCTTTCATGGCCATTGGCTTTTCATCCATTGCAACTAATCAGTTCTGCAACACATTTCTTTACACTGGCTTCCTTATTGCATTTGCATTTATATTTTGTCGCACTCACAGTGGAAGACAATCCCGTCACAAAACAGAACATTCAACGTTTATTGCGTTCTCGTGCGCACCAGTAAGTCACGCAAGTCAACATGAAAAAGACAGTTGCGTGACAACTGGGAATGTGAGAAAAGGTTCGGTTTCGTGAGTCAGCTCTTGGTGGAGAATAAGATATGTCTTGGCCATGAGAAAAGGCAAATAAAAGAAGCAAAACTTTTAGCTACCTCTGATTTATTAAACCTTAAAAGAATAAGAAGACTTAATTTTCATGTTGTTGAAAAATGAGGAATACCATGGATAACAATCATATTTTTTTCATATTATAACCAAATATAACGAAAATATAACGAAAAGAAATATTTAACGAAATTTCTGCGCTCTCTTTTATGAATAAAATTGAAAATGTAACAAATATATATTTATTTAATAATAAACATAATACCATTATATCAATTACATTTACACATAAGCATTTTGGTGTCTTTTTTCTTTAAAATTTATTTGGTTTGCCATGAAAAAGAATTTTGGTTTCATTTTAATCTCCTCTTTTATAGTCAGCATATACAATTTATATGCTTCAGAAAAGTTGGAAATCTATTGAAGCAAGGTCAAGAGAATATGGACCATAGTTTCCCAGCTAAGAAACACTTAATCGATCCTCCAATATGAGGTTCAGTGTTACCATGCGGTAGGATCACTCCTTTTCAGTTTAATAATCAAGGCCGCTTTTCTAACAAAGATACTTTAAATCATCTTAGCTGCTAACAGCACACTTCAGCGGTTATTGTCTGATGGTGAACAATTTCTTTCAAATGCTGACATGCGATCTTATTTGAGACCATTCTTCTTTCTTCTTTGCAGACCATTTCGAGCATGTTGGATAAGACTCGAATAGGACTTACTTTGCTACAGGCGATCCATCGATTTATTAATTGTTAGAAGCTATACTGTATTCATGTCTTATACTACTTGCCTTTAAAATACGGACACAAATTCCGTTACAATCTGATAGCTTAGAGATAAATTAAAATAAATCCAGCAGCTCTTTTCAAAGACATGGCAATTAATTTGAAAAATGGGGGGGGGAGGGTTATACACCAATATGTAAAATAAAAATATGTTAAATACATTATACCATCACTCAATCGTCAAAAGGACATCGATAAATAATATGTTTTATAAAACAATGGAATGATTTACAACGTGACCCAAAAATAGAAGAAAAATTACTCATGTTATCGCTTTCTGAATTAAGTAAAAAAAAAAAAAAAAAATTAGAAACTATTAGAAATTAGTTTTCTATTCTTTTGACAGCATTGCAATTTCCTTATGAATGCTCTTTTTTCTTTTTGGTAAGCAGTGCAATTTCTTTCTGAATCTTTTGAATGTAGTCACAATTATTTATCGATCATTTTGTGCTATAATAATGTGTTCGTTTAATGCACTTCTTATGCACGAATTAGCAATTACAAAGTAATTGCAGACTTCCTGTGGTATTAGAAAAAAATGTGGAAAATTCCCAACAAGTTTGATTTGATTTGGTTTTGTCGCTCTACAGTCATCTTGTGCACACGTGGGCTAAAAAAACCAGAAACTACAGTTTAAAGTGGATTCGAACCACTAAAACATCCATGCCACCGCCATGATTCGAACCTGGAGCCTGTGGTACCAAAGGTCAGAGCTCTAACTAATTGGTACGAGCACTATATCACAAACATCAAGTCTTCTGGTTTCGGAAGCAATGACTGAAACGCACTCCACCAGCATTTGCAAATTTTACCCTATGTACATTTTCGTGATATTTTTCAATGTGCCCCGAATGAAGCAGGATTTCATGTTATAAAGTTGATAACGAATAAAAACAATATAAAACTTCTTTTTGAGTTTTCTTTCATGTATACAATTTTCAAAATTCTGCGTTAAAAGTATAGCAAACAATGTCATTGATTTTGTCTAAGCTGCTCAGCTACAATCTTGTCTTAGCTGCTTGCTTCATAGTTATGCGTCACAGAAATTACTTAACATATTGCCCAAGTATACCAATTTAATTTAACCGTAAGAGCTGAATTTTGAATTAGAATCACAACAACTTGATAAAGGCATATCTAACGACTTAGGGAGAATCAATATGATATTAATATGCATAATCTCATTTCGAAAATGGAATTAATATGCGATTGGTATGTTTAAGATAATGTTTTGGGGATTATTTTAATTCGGGAATAGAAATTTCCAGTTGCCTTGCGGGAATAATGCTAATAACAGCTAAGCCACGATTTAAATTAATTTGGCTTTAATGAAGACCGCGAATGGGAAACAACAATAAGCTTAAAATTAATGTCATTGATTTAAATTACACTGACTTAAAAGTATTAAGTAATTTATAGAGTGGATACAAAATAATTTAACACAATAATTTTCCAATAATTCGTAAAGATGAAAAAATTTTCATTATTGAATATAAAAAAGTATTTAATAAAAAAGTGATATTTCAGAATTTACGCATTTTTTTTCCACAGCATTGTACAGTCGTTTAATGCAAATAATGGTAGATGTAGTATTTTCCCCATGTGAAGAGCTGGGGCATTTCTTCCCAGGAGAGAGGATTGTATATTCTTTGACGCATAATAACAACGTATCACTCAAATTTGACGTCAGATAAGCAGTGTTGTGGGTAGTTATATTACATGCAATTAGTGTTTTGTAATCTTGAGAACAACTTGTCACTCAAATCTGATAGCAGATATTCAGTGTCATGGATAGTGAGATCTCATGGAATTAGCGATTGTCTGTGCGACCTTCAGAGTTCGAAACAACTACAAAGGAATATGAACTATACCATGAGTTGTTTCATCGAGATTGGTGATAGACTATGAAATAAAAAAATGTCTATTGAGAAGTGAGGGAAGGTGAAGCCCCAACTCCCTTGAGGAATTTTCTTAAAGATAGGGTTTTAGAGAAGAAAGGAAAGAGTTCTGCAACGAGTCGACAAGAAGTGTTGTTTTTCTCTTTTTCTCTGAAGTGACTCAACCGGCCTGGAGTTTTCCCCCATTCTAAAAGGAGCCCCTTGTGGTTTCATGTACCACGCCGTGTGATAATTAAGGTCTGCCAAAAACCACGCATTTAAAATTCGTTGTAGACTCTAGAACTCTGAAAATCCCTTTGAATAAACTGACTTCTGAATCAAATTTAAATCTTTAATTTTCATTTTTTTTTTTGTAAATAATAATTTATATTAACCCAGAGTTCTCTATATAACAATGTTTGTAAATAAAAATTAAGCCTTCGAATCACGAATAAACTCTCGTCTGCCTTACAATGATGCAAAATAGCCTAAAATATTTATATTAGCCCAAAATTTAAAAAAAATAGTTTTATTATGAAGTAAGTCTTGGTGTTACGAAAAGTTACAAATATATTACGAAAATACGAAAAGTTAGGTGCCACGAAGTTAAAAAAATGAACCTGATACAGAAAAAGCTCAAAGCTAGTCCTTATCACATTGAATCGCACCAGAACGACTGTAGGCAGACCTAACATATCACGAATGAACTCTTGTTTACTTTAGAATAATGCAATGTAGCCTAAAATACTTGTTTTAGCCCAGAATTTAAAAATGAATAGTTTTATTATGATAGTCTTGGTATTAAAATTACATACATGAGTTACCAATATACTCATCAAAATCCAATAAGGGTTTAGATTCTTATTTCTTGTGGTAATTATGTTAGCAAAAAAACATACTTTCAGATAATACAAACATCTAAGTTATTGAGAGATGGGGAATTATGTCACATCCCATTATTAGAGTGCCAAAAGAAACAGGGAAGTGCTCGTTTGGAGCCTAAAGGTGAACCTGATACAGAAAAAGCCCAAAGCTATCCCCTATGTCCTTTGATGATATTCTTTTTTAACTGACAGAAATAACAAAAACCAGTTCTTTTCTCTTTTAGTATCGAATATCAACGAAGATACCGTCCATTTATATATTTGCAGGTGAACATCATTTATTTGGCAAATAGTTATTACGATGAGCTTGATTCGTAATGTTAATACAGGACTCAATATTATTTTGGATGAAAACAAACAATTAAAAGGAAAATTATTTTTAAATAAACATGCTTAAATGATATTAAAGAATTTTGTAAAAAATTAAATATAATTTTTTTTTTTAACTTTTCCGTTCAATTATTTTAAAAACAAAGCTCACAGGAATTAATTTTTTTATTAAATTGTAACTTATAATTGGCAACAAAATATTTGCAACAGCATATAATACAAACAATTATATTAATTATGATTTAATAATAAAAAATATATGTATTTTTTGTTCTTTCAGATGCAGCTCGTAAACACTTAGACAGCTTGGTCTTGGATGCCTTAAGGCAAGCGCTGCACAGACGTACTCACTTTGCATTACCCAGGGAGCGCGTGTAACTTGAAGAGAGGCCACGGACGCGGAGTAACAATGTCCCCGCAACGCTCTACAATCCTATTAGGACCGGGACCTACGGTTTAAAGTGGATTCCGAACCACTACAAACATCCATGGCACCACCGGGATTCGAACCCGAAATCTGTGGTACGGAGCGCCAGAGCACTAGCCACTCGGCCATTCAGGCCCCAATTGTATGTATCTTTATCAGTATATTTCTTCATACAAACTTTAAATACCATTAACTTTTATTGGATTCTAAAAATTAAGACAGGATTAGTAAAGCGGTTATTTGATTTAAAATTCTACACTATTCCATTATGCTGAACAGTAGGCCATCAGTGTAACTTATATCTCACTAGGTTATGAATACAATTCTTAATAAGATACTGTATAAGTCTGAATGTGGTCTATACGACATCCCGCGTAATGGTCAAATTTTTATTTAGGCTCTAAATAACTCCAATAAAAAAAAAGTTTTTTTTATACCTCGTTAAACGCCTTTAGTAACACAAATAAGACTTAAAATGAATTCAAACGACTGAATAAGCCTGAATTCAAACTTAAATGAATTTAACGCCTCAATACTAGTAAAAGTACTAGTACAAATCAGACTTAAAATAACTTCAAAAGAAATTGCAAGTATGTTTGCTTTCATTTTAAGATTGAACTGAAGTTCCAAAATTTTAATTCAATTTGAATTCAGTACTTAAACTTATTTAATTACCACTGCGTAAATACCCAGTTGGATTTCAAAACTAGAGGTTCCTGACAAATGAAGGCGAACCAACAATTATTATACCTATGTCAGAAACGGGCACGATAAACACGTTAATCAGAAATTCCTCCTACTGGGGTTAAGGATAAATAGACGAGGCTGAAAATTCCCCAGATGCCATCCCTGGAGCTTAACGTTTTAAATTATTATAGCACCACCTTCATTTAAGAAAATGTTAACCTTATTTTATTGAAATGAACTTCATAATAAAAACAAGAATTTTAAAGTTTGGTTAGATTTGTCCCTCTACAACCATTTATTGCACACTTTAGGCTAATTAGACCAGGACCTACAGTTTTACGGGGATTCCGGACCACAAACAAACATCCATGCCCCTGCCAGGAATCAAACGATGCCTGTGGTTCCAACGGCCAGAAGGCTAGCCTATTGGCCATCAAGCCGTGTAATGCTGTTGAGAAAATACGATGGTTGAAATTTTTATAGAGTATTTTCTTTATCATAAGTTATATTTTTATATTTTATAAGTTATATTTTTTTATATAATGTATTTTCCATTCTGAACTGAATTTACTTGCTTCTTTCTGAAAATTTTTTTGAAGAATAATAATTTTTTTCTGGATCTTTTTACTTCACTTTGGAAAACAGTACAATTTCTTTCTGAAATATCTTTTTTTTTTTTTGGGAAGCAGTGCAATTTGTTTCTGAATCCTCTTTTTCTTTGGCCTTCAGGCCGCAAGAATTTTAGAGATCTTTTCATCTTACATTATAAGAGCATGAGAATTTGAACTAGAGAACTTAAATAATAATTGTGTTTCTGACTCATAAAGACACGACATCTTAAATCGTGAAAACTATTCTTAAAAAACATTTACTTAGGTGTGAAAAAGACGAAAAAAAAATTATTTAAATAAAACCTTCTTTGTGCTGAAAATATTTGATACAAATGATAATACTATGCTATGAGGATACTATTACCTTGACAATAACCTTTCACAACGACCACGCAATACATTTCCATCAAGAGAGTTTCAAATTTCATTTCTTTTGAACCACCTCTGCATCAAGAGATCTGAAGCATACCTTCTCCTTCTAAACACAGGAAGCTAAACGGAGTTGGTTGAAATTAACTCAGCATTTCAACCAAAACCCTCAGGCTCTTATAATGGAAGATGAAAAGATCTCTAAAACTCTTCTTGGGAAGCAAATAAACTCCCCAGGGATGAGCTCATTAAATCGTTCGAAGTTTATTCCAAAGGTGACTTCATCCGTGGGCGGGATCTGAGGGGGGGGAAGGGAAGGAAATTAATTAGTTCACCCCTCATCTTCTTTTTAGAGGATACGTGAGCCATTCTCTTAACAAGCCGTCTGACTAAAATGTCTAATTAGAACCCCAAAGAAGAAAGGGAACGGGTATTATGTTAGATATCAAGAACCATCATTTCTTGTGAAAGTTAGGGTTGAAATTTGCTGCGAGAGAGCTTATTATGTAGTTAGTGTGCCAGTAACTTGTTTCGGAAAAGGATGGAAGATTGTATCCATTGTTATAGTGCAGCTGTTGCAAAATCTTTTTTTTTTATACGAAGAAGAATTTACTTAATGTAAATGGAATATGCATTATAAGTGCTTTTAAATGAAACTATGCAATAACATTTTATATATGTATCGCTTATTTAAGAACTGTTCTTTTTAATTTGTGAAGGATTCTTTTTCTTATTGGTTAAGTTATGACTTTATTAGCGTTCGCAATGTTTTATGTTTAATAGATGTTCATTAATAAGGAAGTTGAACTGATCATTAATAAGGAATCAAATAGACATAAAATAAAGTTTAAAAATTTTAATACATCGAAATGAATCATTTATAAAAATTGGTATTTCATATTTTTAATTCATATAAATTTTAATTCAATTTCAAAAGCCAATAAAAATCTACTATTACCAGTGGACAAGAAAGAAGAAAATACAACAAGAATGTATCTTCATATTTAAAGAAGAAAATGAAACAAGAATATATCTTTATTTGAAGAAGAAAATAAACAAGAATTCATCTTCTTTTAAAGATGAAAAAATACAACAAGAATATATCTTTTATTTGAAGAAGAAAATATAACAAGAAGAAAATACAACAAGCAGAATGCATCTTCATTTAAATAAGAAAATACAGAAACAGAATGCATCTTGTTTTTGTTTTTTAGTAATATTTTGTCTGTATACGAAAATCTTCATCAACCGTAAAAACAAGCTTCTTTAAATACAAATGGTTTTCAAAAAATAATATGCAACAAAAAACTGAGAAATGTGTTTTCCCTCAGAAACAGAACTTTGATTTTTTTTTACCAATATTTCTTTTGTAAACAATAATGCGATAAACGAAAACGTTTTCGTTTATTGCAGTAGGACACGGGCAGAAAAAAGTAATCCTGCTTTTTACTAAATTTTAGTGTGCATAAATAATAAATTTTCATAAAATAAAACTTCCATATACTATAGGATACGTGTAGACATCTCAAAATGCCTAGAATTACGTAATTAAATTAACTTGAACTAACAATTCCCTTAAAATCAATATAATACGCACGTGATTACCACGCAAAGTCCTCTGAAAAGCCATGACCACGACTTAATGACTCCATTAAATCTTTCTCAAGAAAACACTTGTCAACTTCATCGTTGCCCGTATTTACCTCACTTCCAATTTTCTTAAATTAACTTTATTTTATTCGTCGTCGGTCTTTCGTGGCCATTGGCATTTTCATCCATTGCAACTAATCAGTCTTGCAACACATTTCTTTACACTGGCTTCCTTATTGCATTTGCATTTCTATTTTGTCGCACTCACAGTGGAAGACAACCCCGTCACAAAACAGAATATTCATCTTTATTGCAGTCTTGTGCGCACCAGTAAGTCAGCATGAAAATCAATAGCAGCATGAAAAGCAAGTCAGCATGAAAAAGACAGTTGCGTGATAACTGGGAATGTGTGAGAAAAGGTTCGGTTTCGTGCGTCAGCACTTGTTGGAGAATAAGATATGTCTTGGTGTTGAGAAAAAGGTAAACAAAACAAACCAAAATTTAGTTAACCTCTGATCTACTTAATTTTTATGCTGTTGGTAAAAAATAAAGGATACCATGCATAATAATACATTTCATATTATAAGCATCTTGTATAAATAAATATGAGATTTTAACAAAATTTCTGCACTCTTTTTTTTTTTATATAAAACTGAAAATTTAGGTTAAAATATATTTATTTAATCGGGACCTGATGTCCGAGTGGCTACCACTAGGTAGATGTTTCGGCTTCGAGTTCCGGCGGTACCATGAATGTTTGTAGTGGTTCGGAATCCACTTTAAACCGTAGGTCCGGTCTTATACGATCGTAGAACGTTGTCTGGGTAGTGTTGCTCGCATGCGTAGCATATCTTTAAGCTACACGTGCCCCTTGGGGAGTGCTAAATGAGGAACAGCTGCACAGTCCTTGCTTATGGCATAACGATTAACTGTCTCTGTATTGTCAGCTGTAATAAAACAACAACATATTTATTTAATCATAAGTCTAATGCCGTTCTTTTAATTACATTTACCAATCAGCATTTTGATGCCTTTTTCTATAAAATTTATTTGGTTTGGCCTTGGAAAAGAATTTAGGTTTTACTTTAATCTCCTCTTTTGTATTTAGCCTGTAAAACAACATTATACGATTCAGAAAAGATGGTAATCAGGTGGAGCAAGGTTGATAGAAAAGGGGCCATACTTTTCCAGTTAAGAGTACAGCAATTTTTTCCTTACGGTAAGAGTTTTTGCATTTTATTTCCCAGGAGTGAGGAAATGTATATGTTATTTGCCAAGTATACAATAATCCATCATTCAAATTTGCCAGCAGATAAGCAATATTGTGGGTAGTTATATTACATACAACTAGTGTTTTATGCTAATGAGAGAACAACCTATCACTGAAATCTGGTAGCAGATATTCGGTATCATGTATAATGAAACTCATAAA
Organism: Caerostris extrusa; assembly: GCA_021605095.1. Classification (NCBI taxonomy): domain Eukaryota; kingdom Metazoa; phylum Arthropoda; class Arachnida; order Araneae; family Araneidae; genus Caerostris; species Caerostris extrusa. The sequence continues at coordinate 8,043 of BPLR01018998.1, read as the reverse complement.
ATTAGCGAATTTGTGTGCGACCATCACATGTCGAAATAAATTACAGATTGAAAAGAGATCTACTCCAATGAGAGGTTTTTGGTGAAGAAGAGACCGGAAGTAAATGCCCGGTCTATTATCACTCCGTCTGATAATTATGGTCTACCGCAGACCAGGCAATTAGATTCGACGCAGACTCAAGAACTCTGAAAAGTTCTGTTCTCCAGAACTCTGTTCATGGTATGCTCAAGTGACTGGTATATATAAATAAGGGTCATGGTATACACAAGTGACCAAGGGATGCAAAAGTATTGGTCATGGTATTCATAAGATCCACGAATACACAACAAAAAAAAAAAGTATCTTGCATAAAGTAAAATCTTTCTAAATTGATTTTTTCCTTTTATTGACCTTCAACTTGACCTTGAAATCATCAAACTTAAGATTTACAAGTAGGTGTTTTTTTTATACATGAATTGGTTAAGCTGCGCCAGACAATTAAGTAGTTGCTTATAACCGAAATCATTCCAAAGAATGGCTGACTACAACGTAAGGTCTAAAATGTCAGGTCAAAATATAATGTCTATATTTGAGTCATTAATTAAAATGGAATTGTGAAATTAAATTAATAAACTAATGAAATAAAAAGTGGAACAAATTTTCCTTTTATAAAAACGAATATTTTTCTGTACAAAACAGGATTATTTTATTTTATTTTATTCATATATATATTCAACTAGAATGTTTCACTTTATTTCTCAAAAACTTCATTTGTTAAATTTTTATAATAAAGTTTATATTAAATAAATATCAAGCACATTTAAATAATACATTGTAAAAAAAGAACAACTTATTTCAAAAGTACAAACTCTCAATTCTCTAAAATTATCTCCATTAAACACCAAATACTTATCTGAAAGTGCAACTCAAAAAAGAACCAACCTAAAGCAATTAAATGTTAGAAGATTTACTTTCTGATTAAAAAGTTCAGATCACCCAAAACTTGTTAATAACGACATAATTCAAAACGTTCCTTTCACATCAACAATGGCCGAGTGGGTTGAATAAGTATCTTAATAATGGCTCCAAATCCTAACTCATTATTTTTTTTTATCTTACTTACTAATAGCACTTCCGTTTTCTAAAGAAAAAAATACTAATCTTTCTTAAAAACAAAAGTGCATGAAGGCAGGATTGTAAAACTCCTTGGAGAATCTATTGGATTCGTCATTATCACGACATAACTAATGCTAATGATGTTCTAATGGCTACTGTAATATTCCCAAGATGCCATGTTACTGAAGAAATGGATTTTCCTGGATTATTCAAGCAGTTGTCACTAATTAGAAGAACCTAGTTGTTTAAGATGATGGCAGTTTGTTAATTAAGGTGCATGTACCACCAGGAAACACAATTTTGTTAATACTAATAATCGTTATGGCTAATCTTTGCGGAAGAAAGAAACAGTAATAAAAATTAAGAAGTAACTAATTGTTGCATAGTTAATTGCAGTTTAAACTTGTGCGATGCATTTTGATTTTCATTTTTTATGAATGATGCACAAAATGATGGTCTTTTAAATTGTCTTTTTTTTTGCAAACGTATTAAGTTACGTAGTATTTTATTTTGAGCACGATTAAAATTTTTTTAATACCGAGCTGTTTGGTTTAATGATCCAGTATAACAGAAGATATATGGTAGATTTAGCTTTGCCAAGGGTACTGTAAGAAGGATGTGATAAGCCTCATTTACATTTTGCCACCAAGAATTTGTAGAAGACTTGGAGTCAATTTGGAGTTCATACTCGCCTAATGTCCTCTTTCTTGAGAGCATTGGAATAGCTTTCCATCCTACTAATTTGTCTTGTTCCATGTTCTAGACAAGGAAGCTTACAAACTTAGGTTCAATTTTAGTTTAAACTTTCAACTAAAGTTAGCTTAAAGGGTTGTAAGAAGGTTAGACTTTTTACATTTTGCCATAGGTAGGTATTTAGGTTCAACTTTTCAGTTCAGCATGTGTAGTTTAGGTTCAACTTTTTTCTGCAAATAATTTCCATCCACGCTTTAAATCTAAGTTTTTGTGCTTTCTTCTTCAACAAGTTCTCTGCAAGTATTTTTATTCATGTAATAAATTCAAGTTTTTGTGTGTTCCAGAACAAGCTTTCTACAAACTATGTAATGAGTTTAAATTTTAAACAAAATAAAAACCCGCGAATTATAAAGTTTTTGCTTTTGATCTAAAGTCGCATTCACACCAAGGAGATGAGCGGTGAGGCATAAAGTATCAACCAATCACCAGGCTCAATGTTCGACGCTTCACCAATCGCCGCTCTCCTCCTTGGTGTGAATGCTGATTTAAATCATTCCTACTACAAAAGCAAATTCATAACAGGGTTAACATTGTACACGAAGACTTTGCTACACTGTCTTCATGTTTTAATATCACAATTTTGAATGAACATTCTCAGGGCAGGTATCGGTGGGTGGATTGTGCTACATCTTTCTTCTCAAGCCTAATGGAAAACTTCCGGTCTTCAAATTTATTACACCCATACACGGCCTAGACGAGGTAGCTTTCTGTTAGGTTTCATTTATTGTTAGGTTGGGAATCTGGAATCCGCTAAATTTGAAACTCACTGCCCCAAACCTTCTTTTATGATTTATTTATAATTAATCTAAATAAATTACAAACTTAAATTCTGACAAAATGCTTATGACCATTGTATATTTCTAATAATGGCTCTTAAATAATTAAATAACGCTTAAAAAATTATTTATCACATATTAATTAATAAATCTTTTAAATTACCTTTTATTTTAGAGAAATAATGAAACAAAACATCATTTATTTTAGCCGTAATTGAATTTTAATTTGACAAAAATTGAAAGAAGAAAATATAGAACACTAAAAAGTCCCAATTTCAACTTTTGTACAAATAATCCAACATCAATCCAATATAAATTATGCACAAAGTTTCAATCTGATATTTTTCTAAATATAAAAAAAAGCATATTAAATACTAAGAAATTCAAACAAGTAAATAAAACGAAGACAATTCATTCCACAAAGAGCACTCACTTAACATAAAATCTTTCGAACTCAAACGAATTACAATTCAGAATAAGAGATCCCATTTGTTTATTTAGTACATCAAAAGCAGTGAAGGAAAAATAAAAGGCAATAAAACGCGATGAATTTACTTTCCAAAATGCGATGAGACATAAAATAAATTAGATTCATTGCTATTCAATGTCAAGAGAGAACGTTTGATGACTAACTAGATTAAGATATTCACGAATTTAATATTTCCCAGAATGCCTTCCTAGAACAGTTCATTATAGGACGCACATACTATACTCCCTGACGCCATTCGTCGATTTAAGAGAGCATCCAATTGTCTTTAATCACTGCCATGAAAGCAAAAGTAAACTTCGTTCTGAATTGGATAATAAGATTAATAAAGAGATCTAAAAGCGATAAATGGTGAGTTTCTATTTTCATTGTTTATTTTTTTTTTTTTTACTATTATTATTGTTGTTCTCTTGATAATTTAAAATTAAATTAATTTATAAATAAAAATTCAAGGTTATTTAATTTAAATTATAAAAACAATTGATGAATTTAGTTAATAATAATAATAATTTTCAGGTATTTGTAGTGGTTAATGATTAAAAAAATTTCAATATCCCTCCTAGATTTGAAACTTTTTTAAAAAATAAAGTTTTAATAAAAATTAACTTTTTCTCAATTGGGAATTATTAAAAGTCAAAAATCATTAAAAAAAGGGGAAAAAATGATTTTTAACTCAATTTTTTATGTGTAATTATATTTACAAATAAATGCTTACGAAATCAAAATAATAAAGATTAAACTAAATCAACGTTCTTTTTCAATTTTTATGCAAAATATTAAATAATTATTAAATTAAATAGTACTTTTTAAAATGTACTATTATTTAATTATTACTATTACTTTTACAATTGTTAGTTATTATTTAATTATTATTCTCCTTATTAATAATATAATTATTCATCATTAATTGTTTAATAATTATGTATTATTATTAATTGTTACTATGTTTTTTTAATTATTTTTAGAAAAGCCTATAGATTTTTTTAGAATTTTTCGTCAATTACGAAACCAAGAGAAAAAGTTATATAAATCTCTGATCTAAAATAGACTTTTAAAGAGACATCCAAGGGTGTCGTTACACAACTAATACCCGCGAATGAAAGGCTGACACACCTCTCGAAGATTCCTGGTGTCGCACGTATCTCGTCTGCAGTAAAGACGAATCTCGTCATACACATAGTTCACCAGCAATTTATATGTGCATATTAATTTAAAGCATTCAGAAAATTCTGTTTTTAGAAAATGGTGCTTGTAATTGTTCATGTATAAAGCTGTGAATGAATAAAAACAATATAAAACTTCCTTGAGTTTTTCTTTTCATTTATACAATTTTCAAAAATCTTTGTTAAAAGTATAGCAAATAATGTCATTGAATTTTGTTTTTGAAAGTAAGCTGCTCGCTACAATCTAGTTTTAGCTGCTTGCTTCATAGTTATGCATCACAGAAATTACTTAACATATTGCCCAAGTATACCAATTTAATTTAACCGTAAGAGCTGAATTTTGAATTAGAATCACAACAACTTGATAAAGGCATATCTAACGACTTAGGAGAATCAATATGATATTAATATGCATAATCTCATTTCGAAAATGGAATTAATATGCGATTGGTATGTTTACGATAATGTTTTGGGGGATTATTTTAATTCAGGGAATAGAAATTTCCTGTTGCCTTGGGGAATAATGCTAATAACAGCTAAGCCACGATTTAAATTAATTTGGGTTTAACAGACACCGCGTATGGGAAACAGCAATAAGCTTGAAATTAATGTCATTGATTTAAATTAAACTGACTTAAAATGTATTAATTTATAGAAAGGATGTAAAATAATTTAACACAACTATTTTTCAATAATTCATAAAGCTGCAAGTATTTCATTATAAAAGTTTAATAAAAAATATTTTTATTAAACTAAAAAAATATTTGTCAGTATTTATACATTTTGCAATGCACTGTAGTTAAATGCAAATAGTGATAGGTGTAACACTTTTTTCCACAGAAGAAGGGAATGCATATTCTTTGACACATACGTAATAACAACCTATCACATCCTACAACCTATAACAACCAATTTGACATCAGATAATCAGATAAGCAGTGCTGTGTGTTAGTGTTTTGTGCTAATGTGAACAACCTATCTCTCAAATTTGATAGCAGATATTCAGTAACATGGATAATAAGACTTCATGAAATTAGCAATTGTCTGTGCGACATTCCGTGTCGAAACAATTACAGATGGAATATGGACTACACCATGAGTTGTTGCATCATGATTGGTGATAGATCATGGGATAAAAAAATGTCTATTCCATTGAGAAATGAGGGAAGTTAACGCCCCACACCTTGAGGGATTTTCTTAACGGATGGTTTTGAAAAGATGCTGTCTGCGACGGATTGCCAAAATAAGTCAGATATTCAGTGTCATGGATAGTGAGTACTCATGGAATTAGTGATTGTCTGTGCGACGTTCGAAACAACTACAAAGGAATATGAACTATACCATGAGTTGTTGCATCGAGATTGGTGATAGACTATGAAATAAAAAAATGTCTATTGAGAAGTGAGGGAAGGTGAAGCCCCAATTCCATTGAGGAATTTTCTTAAAGATAGAGTTTTGAAGAAGAAAGGAAAGAGTTCTGCAACGAGTCGACAAGAAGTTTTGTTTTTCTCTTTTTCTCTAAAGTCACTCAACCGGCCAGAGTTTTTTCCCATTCCCAAAGTGAGCCCCTTTGTGGTTCCATGTACCACGCCGTGTGATAATTAAGTTCTGCCGAAGACCATGTGTTTTGAATTCGACGTAGATTCGAGAACTCTTAAAATCCCCTTTTTGAGTGAACTTTGTGCTTGTGAATCAAATTTAAATCTTTAATTTTCATTTTTTTTTTGTAAATAATAAATTGTATTAACCCAGAGATCTGTATATATAACAATGAATGTAAATACAAATTAAACCTTCCCATGAGCCTTCGAATCCCGAATAAACTCTCGTTTGCCTTAGAATAATGCAAGGTGTTGTCTACGGATTAGCCCAAAAGTCTAAAAAAAAAAGTGTTGTTTTTAAGTCTTTTTCTCTGAAAAGTGACAAATATTTTCCCCCATTACGAAAAGGAGCCCCTTGTGGTTTCAAAAAAACGCCGTGTGATAAAGGTCTGCCAAAAAGCTAGTCCACGCATTTAAAATTCGTTGTAGACTCTAGAGACTCTGAAATATCCCTTTGAATAAACTGACTTCTGAATCAAATTTAAATCTTTAATTTTCATTTTTTTTTATTAAATAGTCTTATATTACGGAAAATTCTCTATGTAACAATGCTTGTAAATAAATTGAGTATACACCTTAGAAACTTAGAGACTTTTGCAATTACAAATTAAATATTGCTTTTTAAGATGATTGAATTTTTTACCTTATATACTTTAGTCTATGCTTTTTACCGTACTATACTTATAAAATTGTTACGTTTATTTATTTTTTTTTACGAAAAAAAAATAAAAGATCTGAGACGAGAGGAAAAACAACACCACAAAAATAAGTATACACCTTTATTAATTTCCTTTTAACGTACAAATTAATATTTTGTTGCATAACCTTTTGCTTGAATTACAGCTTGTAATCTTCTGGACATAGATTCTACTAGTGTTTTAGTGGTTTCAACAGAAATTTTAGCCCATTCTTCTCTCAGAACCTTCTTGAGAACTTCCTTGCTTGTGATTTCGTGCTCATGTACAGCTTTCTCTAATTGCGACCACAAATTTTCGATGACGTTTAGGTCTGGAGACTGGGCTGGAGTGTGTAATTGCTTCTTGCAATGGTACAGCAAGTATAACTGCACAATCTTCGCTGTATGCTTGGGGTCGTTGTCCTGCTGGAATATGAAGCTTGACCCAAGCCCCAACTTACTGGCACTTTTTCAAGTTATCATTTAAAATCCCCAAATATACATGTTTGTCCATAATACCATCAATAAAAGCAAGCTCTCCAACTCCTCCAGCCGACATACAACCCCAAACGAGGACAGATCCACCTCCGAACTTGACTGTCTTAATGGTGTTTTTAGGTGCCAGTGCTTTCCCAGCTTCTCTCCATATTTTAAATCGTCCATCGCTTCCGTAAAGATTAAACTTACTTTCATCAGAAAATATTACAGTGTTCCAGAAAGAAATAGGCTTTAAACGATGTTCTTTGGCGAAAATCACTCTCTTTTTGTCTATTCACATACTTGATGAGTGGCTTTCGTATTGGTGTACGGCCATGAAACCCATATTGGTGAAGGGTACGTCGAATTGTTTCAACTGAGATCTTTTTCCCGATTGTAGAGGACATCGATAAAGCTAGTTTAGAGGCACTCACCCTCGGATCTTTCTTTACTGAGTGAATGATCTTCCTCTTCGCTGTAGTACTCAGTATTTCTTTACGTCCTCTTCCAGGAATATTGGCCACAGATCCAGTTTTTTTATACTTCTGTAGTATTTTTGGACACAACCATGAGTTACACCAATCAACGAAGCGATTTCTCGAAGAGATTTGCCCTCTTTCGACCATTTTACAACCAATAAACGCTCAGATTCAGTAGTTTCTCTACGAGAGCTCATTTTACGATTTTTAATGAGAAAAATACTATTTAAAAGCGTTGAAGTGCAATAGCACGTGTTATAAGCAGCAGCTACTCCTGAAACTCTTTAAAGAAAATTTGAAACTAAAAAACGTGGTGGCATAATTTACAAATATAAGAAGTGTATACTCAATTTTGTGGCATGGTTTTCTATCTTTTCTTCGAATCGCTTAACTTTTTTGTAATAAATAAGTTAACTATAGAATTGTGTTATTATAGGATGGTAAAGCAGAGGTTAAAGTATCTAGGATAAAAAAATTTATCTATTTAAATCAATATTTAATTTGTAATTGGAAGAAGTCTAAAAGTTTTAGAGGTG
>BPLR01018996.1:0-75242 GCA_021605095.1 Caerostris extrusa | reverse complement strand
GAAAAATGAGAAGTAAATTTGGTAGATCTTCATTTATATGTTTATTTCATTTTAATTATTTTGTAGTTATGAATTTTAATGTTAATCAGTGTTTAAATTATTTTATACAACCCCATCAAGTATAATAAGTCAATACACAACAATAGTTTTTCATGAAAAAAATGGATTAATGCCATTTTAATATTCTTTGCGGCCTGACGACTAATTGGCTAGCGCTCTTTTGCTACGTGCCACAGGTTTCAGGTTTCGAGTCCAGGGATGTTTGCTGGTGCTCGAAATTCACTTTTTAAGTCGGGTGGTCCCGGTCTTCTATGACCGTAGAGCGTCACAGAGCAATCAGACTTCTCACCCACATCTTTCCCAAACTGTGGGGAGGCAACTCAGCTCTAATCGCATTGATGTGGTGTGGTAGTAATGATTCATCCCTGTTAAATTGTTGGTCCTGGTCTAATAGGGCCAAAGTGTGTACAAAATGTTCTTAGAATGGCAAGCCTTTGTATATCCCTTTTTGAGAAAAATTCTTCAGTTTAAGTCCAAGGATCTGAGGTTGTTAAGGTCATCACTGTATTGCTTCAAGTGACACGACTTCCAATAAATAAAATATTCATTCAACGGAATCTCTTTCCGTTCTTTATTTTTCCCTGTTAGAAGCAGCGCATCTGAAATGAGCTGATTGCAAATTGGCTGCTCCAACGATCGGTCTTCATGGCGATCACGTTCTGTCCGTGGGTGTAGATTTGGAAAATCATCCACCTCACTGCTCGGATAAGGGTGAATATGTCTGAAATATGATTGCTGGCAGCGTGGCGTATTCTAGGGTGTGTTTTAGGTCAAACTCCTTCACGCATCTAAGCCATCATTACATCGCTCACTTTCTCCTACTTGTTGCTTTTGCATAAAACGACGGCAAATAACATTGCTTTTAATAACTAGGTTTATGTGTGTATGTGACGGACTCGGATATAACTTTAAAGACTGATTGATATTCATTGATAAAAAAGCGAAATGGGATTCATAGATTCACGTAATTAAAAATTGTGGTATGTGAAACAATTTATTACCCTTCTAATCTGTTATTGGGCGGATAGGCATTTATGGTAATTCAGGAATTCTTACTAAGCCAATGCGAGCAATTAAGTGGTGCAACACAGCCTTGTGCTCTAATACGTAAAGGTCCGTCTGGAGTAAATAAATTTGAATGGAGTAAACATAGATTATATGTGTATCACAGGGAAAAGAATATCGAATTCTGTCTTACATAACATATGCAGGTAATCACGTCTTTTTAAGACGTGGGTATGCACGTTAAAAAAGGATATAGTTACACACAAAAAGAATAGGATCACACCTTCGATATAGCTTTAATGCACAATAAGAAACTTATGCACAATGAAAAATTAGCACAATGAGTAAAAAGAAAGCATCTCCTATCTCAAAATCTACCAGTAGGCCGGCCACTTTTGACCCACCATGCGGTTGTTGCGCCAATGAAGAAAAGAAGAAGAAGTTCAAAAAATTACAATTCTTTTGAAAAGATTATATTAAAATATTTGATTGCATTTATTATTATTTTTATTTTATAAAAATTAGCTTAAAAAATAAGCTTATCGTTAGCAATGAAAAAATGAAATTTTTTCTCAATAGGGATTATGTAAATCCTGTACAAAAGGATATATAGATGACTATAAATTATCGAATTCCTCTTATAGCATATAGGTACGCTACTCATGTTTTGAAAGGATAAGACTACACACGTTTTAAAAGGAATAGGACTGCTTCACGACTTAAAAAGAACATAGCTTTGCGTTTATAAGAAACTTGTGAACAATAAAAAAGAGTAAGCTTATCATTAGCATAATGAAAAAATGAAATCACTTAGCTTAATAGGATTATGTAAATCCTGTAGAAAGGACATATGATAGACTATCAAATTCCGTCTTATAACAGATATAGGTAATACGTCTTAACAAGATATGGTTACACAAAAAGGAATTTTTTTGTTCTTATGGTTACTTGGTCTTGGATGCCTTAAGGGGAATAGACGTACTACTTTGTGACTCAGGTGGCGCCTTAAGATTAGCCACGATATAACAATGCGATGTTTATAAAGAAACCAAAAACCACTACAAACAAACCATGCACAATGAAAAAAACCCGGCATTTACGAGCGCCATAAGTAATAACAATGAAAAAAAAATTGAAGCGTATTAAAAGGAATAGGAAAACTCACAATAAAATTAGTTATTATTAATTTTAATATAATAAAAAATTATTAATTTTCTCAATAGCTTTAATTATGTAAAAATCATCATTTTTCTCAATAGAAAGGACACATTTGTGTGATTCTCACTTTCACATTCCACGAACCCATGATGAACTTCAATCGTTGACTATAGTGGTAAGCATACAAGCTGGTATGCAAGACATGAGTTTTATTCTTCTGCTGGCGTGTGTTGCAGCCATCATATGCCAAAATGAATCAAACTCAGACATTGTGGCATTATCTCTCATTAACACCTGGTTTGAATAGTTGGAGGGGTTGGAATAGTCTTCCCTATTCCCCTCATAAATATGGAAGACTAGAAGTCATCCATCTTAAAGACATTGCTCTTTCCGCTATTACCATATAAGAGGACAACGATAAGTTTTATCATGTTATCATCATAAAGTAGTTAAAAGCTCAGTGAGGTTTGAGCTAACATTTTTTTTATGCATGGGCATTTTTGTTCACTAATTATAACCCATGAACACTAGATACTTATTGACCATTTCAAAAAGGGCAATCACTTTGTGGGTTAATCTAATGCATGAGCATTTGCGCTACTCTTAATTATAACCCATGAACACTAGTTACTCATGGACCATTTCAAAAAGGGAGTGCAATCACTTTGGTGGGTTAACACTAATGCATGAGCATTTAAGCTACTAATTATAGTCCATGAACACTAGTTACTTTATGGAAAATTTTAGAAGGAATATTCCACTTTGGGGGTTAACCAATGCATGAGCATTTCTTACGCTATAATTATAACCTGAATACTAGATACTGGACCATTTTAGAAAAAGTGTATTCACTTCGGTCGGCTAACAATGCATGAGCATTTGCGCAATTACTATAGACCATGAACATTAGATATTTATAAATCATTTTAGAAAGGAGCAATCACCTTGGTGGGCTAATGATAAAAAGCTTAAATTCTCACTCATTTCCAACGCCCCTCCCCATCCAAAAAAAAAAAATTTATCCAAAGTTTTTATATGATATATATTTTTTCTCGGCTTTTACGTACTAGAGTGGCCTGATGGCCAATTGGCTAACTCTCTGGCCGTTGATACTACAGGTTCGAATCCTGGCGGTAGCGAGGGATGTTTGTTCGTGATTCGGAATCCTCGTTAAACTATAGGTCCTGGTCGTTAACCGTAAAGAATAACCGTAAGCGGCAAACCGAACCGTACGTACTAGGATTTTCAGAATTTTTCAAAATAAAGTAAATATTTGTTTTTGTATTAGCAATATATTTTTATTAATTTTTTAGTATATTTATAGTATTTTTGAAAAATTTTTAATAATTTAAAAAAAAAAATACTCTTTAATAAGTTCAGAAGCCAGCCATCAAATAGTTTGTCAAGAATGCTGCTCAATTACTCATTTGATTAAAAACGCACAATACTAGGAGTTATCACATTACACGAAAATATAAATAAAATACAGTTTAATGATTTCATTTAATGCATTCATTTTTAGTTGATTTGGCTGCTCTGACCCATTACATTTCAGTCCAGAACATTTCACGAAGTGGGCGGCGGAACATAAACTGGAAGACAAAAAGGGAATTCTCGCTGCACGGATCATTGGAGGGAAATCTCGAAAGGATGTTTTTGATTCGATTATGCATCAACTAAATCAAAAAGATCTGTTGAAAGTGAACATGAGAATATAAATAACATTTAGGCTAATGTATTCACATGCTTCAAAAAGAATTGTTGGAGAAAAAAATTGCAATGATTTGAAATTTCACTTTGAAAAAGTGTTGGGAAAGTGTATCCAAATTAGTGTAGAAAAAGCGTTGGGGTAATCGGTTTTAGCAAATCGTAAATTTGTTTTCTACTATGAGAAGTTTAAACTTCATTAATTCAACGTTCTCAGAGTTGTTCGAACTGAAACATTCATTTTACAAACATAATTTCAGTCAAAAACGTTTAAAACTTGTGATTAATTTTCCAGGAGTAAATGTGTTGTAAATGTTTGACGCAAGGCACCGATTGGAAAACCAAGATGAAATTTAACAGTAAACCATTAATTATTTAAAAAAAAAAAAATAACTCTCGTAAACCAATTATTTCCTCATTTTGGAGGGGATTTATATTGGATTAGTCGTTTTGATCAGAGATTGATCAACATTTTGGATTTTTAAATCAAAAATGTTAATTGCCTACGTTTAATATCAAACGTATCTTAGTTTTGTTTCAAATACGAAAGAAATTATGTATATTATATAGATAAATCGAAGTTTAATCTATATATTATATAGATAATATATAGATTATAATCATAGATTACAGATAGTTAGGTTAATAGATAGATAAATTATAGTTATATAGAGATTACAGTTATGGATTATAGATAGATTGATAGATAGATAAATTATAGTTATCGATTATAGATAGATAAATTATAGTTATCGATTATAGATAGATAGACTATAGTTATAGATAGATTATAGATTACAGATAGATTATAGATATATTTTCAGATTTATTCATAAGCTCATTAGATTCGTTGACCATTTTTAATTAGTAATATCACTTAGGTGGGTCAATGTTGTTATCTCAGAACTGTTGAAATAATGCTTTCCAGGAGAATTTCTCAAAATTACGTGTTGTATCGGTAGAAATTCAGAAAACTCCAACCAGCCAGTCCAATTGTGGTCTGCAAATCTTCACTGAGATTTCTCTATTTTTTTTCAAAGCATTTATTGTTAAACACCACCAATGTTGTATGCTAGACAGAGTGTATTATTATTTAGATACGATTTAAGCAAGTTTATTTTCAATAATACTCTCATTTCAATACTCTATTACCATTCAAAATTAATAGTTGTAGGTAGTGACCTTTTATTGTATTATATATTTTTATTGTATTTAAAATTGTTTTTCATTTCTGATTTCATATTAAAAACGTTAAATCTTGGCCTGCACTTTTTTGTTTTATTAAAGTTTTTTTTTTTAATTTAATCTCTTTAAAGAATATATGGTTTTAAATTTTTCTCGTTATTGCTTAAAATCAACAATTCTGATTTTTTAAAGCCTTTTGGAAAAGCTAAATTCTCTAACATTGAGCTGATTATTTGGATGTTTTCCTGTTTTTTTGGTGTGTTACATCATTGTGAACCACATTTAATGTGACGAGTTTCCATCGAATATTAAAATCTTCCTTCGTAGTACGCTAGACAATTAGAAGTTTGAGTCAGAAGGAAATCAGACTTACTATTGACTGAGTGACGACAACGTGAAACTTTAGTATCTGGTGAAAATTGATTTTAAAAGACCTCAATGAAGGCTTCCCCTCCTTGTGAGGGTAAGTATTTGAATCTTCTGTGGTGCAACCCCTGAGAATGTCGAATCCGTTGCAAAATTTGTCGTATCAATGGCGAATAATCAGTCACGGGACCAAAAATAGATTTTGATTTGTAGCTCTACGATCATTTTAGTGCACACTTTGGACTAATTGAGACGGGGACTTACAGTTTAACGAGGATTCCAAACCATTAACAAACATCCATGCCACCGCCAGGATTGGAACCAGAAGCCTGTGGGTACCAAACAAAGGCCAGAGCACGGACCAGTTGGCCATCAGGCTATGACCAAAACTAAAAAGTTCGAAAATGAAAAACAAAATGGGGCCTGAATGGTGGAGTGTCTAGCGCTCTGGTGCCCACAGATTTTGGGTTCGAGTCTCGGCGGTGCCATGAATGTTTGTAATGATTCGAATTTATTTTAAACCGTAGGTACCGGTGTAATATGATCGTCTGGTCTTGAGGTTTAGTCAGTCTTTAGCCCTCGTGGTTCCTTGTTAAAGTGATGCTGCATATTATGCTTAGCTATGGGCCAGTCCCCCTGCGACGGGGTCTGTTGGACTTGGTGTACGTTTTCCAGAACCAGGGTATTAGTAACAACAACAGAAAAACAAAATTCATCTTTTTAAGTTATTAAAATCTTCATTATATTTAAATCTATCGTATAAATTTAATCGTTATACATATCACGTATTTCTTTCGTTTATATACATATTTATTCTGATAAAATTTTTGTATTCAAAGCTATGATGTATATCAAATTGATTATGTATACCATTCCATTCCAAACAGCACTATTACAGATGAATAATGCTATCATTAACACTGGTGACATTCCACAGACCTTTTGGTACCAAAGACAATTATGGACATACATCACTACCTAAAAGGTCATCTGAGTAACAAGATTTCTGCATTAAAAAGTTCACAGAAAACCATCTTTGTCAATTGACGATTTCTCTCCAAAACATTGCTCAGTTCTTTTTTATCGCTCTTGCTCTTCTTAACCCTTTTCGTTCTATATTTGACACCATCCCCAACACAAGCTTTAAAGAGGGTCCACCCTCCGCCGCAATAAATTCAACAAGCGATCCTGAGTGCTCTTCTCCGTCGGTGGTCCCTTCTTCCCCCCTCTGTTGATTGTCCGGGTGTCCTTCTGGGACCACACGCAAGGTCTCTCGAGACTCGCCTTCGATCTAAAGAGGCGATATTTATAAAGTCAGTAGCTTCTTCTTCGAATCTTTTATTGTTTTTTGTTATGTTTGACATTTCGAGCATTCTAAGCAGAATGCTTAATAAGCTACCTCGATTGTGCATAGCTTGCATCGATTGCAAATGCTGGTGCGCAAGTTTCTGGATGTCATTTTTATTGTTGAAGTACGTATGGCAGGGTGAAGAACATGCATCAGGATTCTGGGAACAGGGGTGGTCTACTTATTCGATTTTGTGTATGAATGATAATCGTTATCTATCTACCAAATAGATTTGTGATGGTCTACATTGCATCTCAATGAATCTGGGACGGGACTTTTTAATGAAGGTAAATTTAATTAATTTAAGTGTATTTGATTAGTTTTATACTTTTATAGTGACAGCGGGGATATTGAGATAATAGAGTTTTTTGCATACCGTATTTTTATCGTCCGAAATTTTTCTCTAGCGCGCATGCTCATAAGAAATTGCGCATGCGTATCTGTAATGATAATTCCTATGAGCATGCGAGCTAGGGAGAAACAAATATCGGACGACAAAAATACGGTATGCAAAAACTCCTAATAATAAATACATAAAAGTATTAATGTCTACATACTACTGTGCCCAAAACGTAAGACCAATTTTTTTTTTTTTTTTTTTTTTTCAAAAACTCTTTATTTATTCTTCCAAATTTAATTCATCGCCTTCAAAGTAATCCCCTCCGGACCCAATGCACCTATGCCAACTTTTTTCCAATCCTCAATGCATGCTAGAAAGTCATCGACAGGGAGGCCTTCAAAGCGAGCGGCGATTCACGTTGAATCTCATCAATTGACTCAAAACGCTGTTCCGGAGTGATCTTTTGAGTTTAGAGAATAGCCAGAAGAAATGAAAATTCCAACTTTGAAATTCCAACGTCATTAGCAAAGGTCTCTAATTGTAAATCGACGGTTTCCAAGCACCAAATCTTTTTAATTTTTTTGGACGTGAGCTTCGTCGGTTGAGGCTGAGGGTCGACCAGAGGGCTCTTCGTCTTCAACGTGTTCTCTGCCTTCTTTGAACTGTTTAAACCACTTGTAAAAATTTCTTTCCGATTTAGGAATGCTCATCGAAGGCCGTCTGCAATATTCTATACGTTTCCGCAAACAAAATTGAATGCAAGTTCTTTGCTCAATGAATTCAGACATTTCAAAAATCGCCAAAATCACTTTTAGCGAATGAATGAATATTTTGACGTCAGATTTCACATAGTTGTCAAGGACAGTGCCAACCACCTAAAAAGGAAAAAAATAATTGAAATTCCATAAGTCCCGGGAATTTTAAATTGAAAATTGGTTTTTTTTTTTGAACACAGTAGTATTTCTATCCTAAGGTTTAAAAGAGGTACAAAAATAGTTCTGAATACATATGAACATATATTACATATGTAACTAATTTTTAGGAATAGACATTAAAATCAAAAATTAAATTAACATTCAATTATAATGAAATATTTCTCATAAATATTTCATTAATACAATTGATTTCTTTCCGAAAATGAAGAAAGCACTTATCCATCCCTTTTGATGGACACAAAAAATAATATCCGTCTGGTTTGACGATGGCGCATTCATCTTTAATTAATCATAATGCAGAAAAAAATAAAGAGACCAAGATGACATTCTAAGCATGATTCGCATTCTGAGGCCGATTTAATTACGAAACTAAAAATAAGTGTAATTAATGGTTGAGTCAACTTAATGACATTGATTAAAACTTTGAAATTATTATCGTCCACTTATTAATTCTTCTTGTTGAATATGAAATCTTTATTTTTAGTTGCATAATTGATCACGGTGGTTTTCACCACAGGTGAAGAGTCGGGAACAAGAACTGGGGAGTCGAGTATTTTTGAAGGAGTCGGTTTGAAACTCCGACTACAGACTATTTTATAAAAATTTTTTCATTTCTTCGTAATTGTATACTTAATGTTAAAATTAAATGTTAAGGTTAGAATTCAATTGTATCCAATACTACAACCAGTTGCAAAGACAGTGACTGCTTTTGTAGCATAAGTGTCGAGAGACTTTCTCAGCACTGAGGCTGATGGCCGAATAGCGGTTTGGTGCTCGATGCCGCAGGTTTCCAGTTTGAGTCCCGGCGGGAGCCATGAATATTTGTAGTGTGTTCGAATCCATTTTAAAACCGTAGGTCCCGGCCTAATATGACTGTGGGTCATAGAGTAGACAACTCTATCCCGTAAAAAGACATCTTCCGTCTCGAAATCTACCATCAGGTTGATGGCTGTTGGGCCAATGATGATGATTACTTTAAAACTTACTGTGATTTTAGTAATTTCAAATATTATATCATTGTTTATTTATCAGCATTTTCTATTAGCAAAATGTTTCAGTTACAGTATTTTTCAAAATATATTATAAAAAATCATTAATGATAATTATAATTCTGAGTTCTTTGACTTGAGTAAAAAATCGCGATTAGAGAGACAAATGTGCAACAGATTCAATGTTACCAAGGTGGACCAAATGGTGACTGTTGCATTGCATCAAACTGTGTCACGAAAAATCCCAATGCGCTATACAATAGTTCTGTCTCCAAATATAAAAGGGCGGCCTGATGGCCAAGTGGCTACAGCTCTGCACCTGGCACCACAGGCTTCAGATTCGAATCCTGGCATTGGCATAATTGTTTGTGAGTGGTTCTGAATCCACTTTACACTCTAGGTCCGTTCTGTTTTGCCCTCGTGTGAGCAAAATGACCGTAAAGTGACGAAACAAACTAAAATATAAAGAATCAAGTATCTTAATATGCAATCAACTTTATATTCCAATAAAAAACATTTATTTTATTAAATTTTTTGTAGGAAGAGTATTATGTTATTTTTCATCGTAATTTAAATCAAATAAATGTAATTTGATAGAATGGAATTTTTTTCTCAATGTTTTTTTAAACAACATTTCAAGTTAGTAACCTTGTAATAATTAACTGACATCTTAAAGATCAGTTGTTTTTTTATACTATTAACTTCAAAGACGTACAAAAATAGAAATAAAACCTTGAAAATTCCTATTCCGAAACCGTTTTGTTAATCATTTTCATTCATATGTAAACTGATTTACATCTGTTAACAATAATATGTAAGTTTCTGCACTAGAAATTTAGAACCAGTCAACATTAATTAGAATTACCAAATACAGAACTAATTAACTTTTTTTTTTTCCGGTTGGCTAGTGATTTACGCCAACGTTTGAATAATTTATGGCTGATTTTTTTTTTTTTAATTTGGATTACTTTGTTATGTCTATGAAAATTCAGTTTCACGAGTAATTTATAAAGTCAATTCCTCGATTCAACGAATACTCGATTAGATGGGTTTAATTTTTTCATAAATACTTAAATTCTTTTTTAATGAGACATAATGCTATTATTTTGTTTAAGAATCTCTATCTTGTAATTGATTTTTGATTTCATTTGAATAAATATCGATTTAAAAACTGATTAGAAAGCACTGCTCTTAAATTTGCTATATTTTATTTTTTTTTATGTTTAAATTCAATTTATTTTAAAGCTATTGAAGCAGCATTGAGATTTCGTTTGGTTTATCGCTCTACGGTCATTTTATGCATACTTTAGGCTAATTAGATCGGGATCTACAGCTCAAAATGGATTCGAACCACAGACAAACATTCGTACCTCAGCAAGGGGTTCGAACCTGAAGGATGTGGTACTAAAGGTCAGAGCGCTAGCCAGTTAGCCATTAGGAGAATGGAGAAGAAAGTATATGTAAATAAAGAGAACAAAAACTTCTGAAACTCTGCAGTTTTCTTTTTTTAAACATATAGTTTTATAAAACTTCTGAAACTGTAGTCCCTTTTATTAAACCTCTTTCTGAATTACGATTTCTCAAAATTTTTTATTGAAATATAGTAGTCGCTTTACATTCTTATTTTGTCATAAATATTGTTGCTAGTTAAAATAAGTTGTTATTTTAACTAGGAGACCGAAAATTTATGCAATTAGGATTATTGCCAAGTTAGACAAAAGCAAATAATTCCACAGATATTGCCTGGAATAATAAATAATTCCAGGCAATATCTCTGGAATTAACATATATTTTCATTTAGATTTGTTTTTATAAGATTAAATTCAGAATCTTTCTTCTTATTATTTATTAAAATCAGTTTTTTAATAACTTACAGCTTTCAAAATTATTTTCATTAATTCAAATTTCAATCAACAGTTGATGTAGTTCTGGAAGATTTATGTATTGTATTAAGTTCCACCAACTAAGAACTCTGTGTAGGATCAGTTCCGATGCACATCTAACTGGTATTAACACTATTTTACTACTATGTCCAAAATGTAAGACCAATTTTCAATTTAAATTTCCCGGCATATGGTATTTCAATTTTCTTCTTCTTTTTAGGTTGTTGGCACTGTCCTTGACATCTGTGTGACGTCAAAAAATATTCATTAGTGCTTGGGGATACGCTTGGTTTTTGTGAGAAACTAAAATTGATTCCGGCGATTTTTGAAATGTCTGTTCAATTGACTCAAAACGTTGTCTCTGGGGTGGTTTTTTGAGTTTAGGAATAACCATAAGTAGCACGATGCTAAATTAGGTGAATACGGTGGTTGGAGAACGATATGGGTTTCATTTTTTTGGAGAAAAAGTTACGAAGAATCAATGCAGTGTAAGCTGGCGCATTCAGTGTTTTTCGGTACCAATCAAGATTTGTCGCGTTTGAGGAGCAAAACATCTTTTAAAAAACGGAATTTTGAAATTCCAGCATCATCAGAAAAGATCTCTAATTGTAAATAGACTGTTTGCAAGCACCAAATCTTTAATTCTTTGGACATGAGCTTCGTCGGTTGAGGTTGGTGGTCGACCAGAGGGCTCTTCGTCTTCAACGCATTCTCTGCCTTGTTTGAACTGTTTTTATCACTTCTAAACATTTCTTTTTGCGATATAGGAATGCTCACCGTTAATTCACTTTTGCAACATTCTATATGTTTCCGCAAACAGAATTTAATTGTTCTTGCTCAATTAATTTAAACATTTCAAAAATCGCAGGAAGTAGCATCTCACAAAGACAAGCGTAACTCAAACTCTAATGAATATTTTGACGTAAAATTTCACACCGATGTCAGTGTCAACAACCTAAAATAGAAAAAAATTTAAATACCCTACACCCGGGAAATTTAAATTGAAAATTGATCTTACTTTTTGGACACAGTAGTATCTGACCTTGCCAATGACTGTACTCTTTTTTAACCATTTTATGTTTATGTATATATATATATATATATATAATGATGAACCTAAGAATGCATAATTCAAAGCAATACAAATATGCTCCATGACATTACTGGAGAACAAGGGGATTTATAAGAGCTTGAACAGAATAGATTGTTGCTATGGCACAAGAGTAAAAGCTATCGGTGAAGATTTTTGCATGTGTTTACATTTGATGAGGATCTAAAAACAAACAAGGTTATTTGAACTGTTTCCTGATAAATCGCAAAATAATGACTAGTTCTGGATTCCGAGCGTCGCATTGTGAACGAGACCACCCACACTGGACAATGAACAATGGTCAACCTACGATTCACTGACTCGAAAGTGTTTACTGGGCGAGAAATATTGCAATATAAATACCATATAAATGTATCATATAGTTTAGTTTATCGGCGCTCTTTTAAATCCATCCAACGTTGAATCTAAAGTAATATTTAACAACGCATTTTTATTTTTATTGAATCTTTAAGCATTTCTTTTTAATGTAAACTTTTTGGATCTTTACTTTAATACACTTGAAATGCAATATTATTTCATATGTCTACTTGCATTTTCATCATGGTCTTGTGGTATTGATATCTAATATAATCTAAAACATACCTTCTTTACAAAACCAATATAACTAAAAACCGCAATAATCCATAAAAAATCATCCTGACGTTGCTAAAGAAATCTTTTTGCGTTGTGATCCGCAACAACCTAAATAAATCAATTCTAATAACACTTCATTTTTACAAAAGCAAGTTAAAAGCCTTCTGATGCTTACAAACAAGGTTTGAGGTTTGGTTTGTTTGCTGCTCTGCGGTCATTTTGTGTGCATTTTAGGCTAATTAAGGGACGTATAGTTTAACGTAGATGCCGAACCACTAGCAAACATCCATGTCATCGCCAGGTACAAACAAGGGAGAAAGAAGCACATACATACGAAATAAATATTCAAAACACTTCTTTAAAAGTAAAATTATATTTTATTAATATTTCAGGCAATTAGAGTTCATCTGTTTTAAATACAATCGTCCTTTAAGCTGTAGGTCCTGGTCTGTTTAGCTTGAAGTGTGCACAAGATGACCGTAGAACGACAAAAGAAACCAAACCTATATCCATACATACAATTTTTATACTTTTCATCAATCCACAATAAAATTAAACATTCTATATTGTAGCCAGTGGTATATGGATGGCAAAGGGGAGATCCACTATCCAGCTGTCATTATAAATTATGTAACGAAAGGATGTCCGTATGCATCAAATAGAAATAATTATTAGGATAGTACAAAGTGCATGAAACATTAATCTTTAAACTCTCTTCCCAACAAGGTGAATGTCTGCGGACAAAGTCATACGCCTTCAGTCTTTAGCCTTACGTGGCAAAACTTTAAGGAACTACAAAAAAATTAATTAATTGTAATATTAGTTAGTCACTCACTTATAAAGAATCTTGTCAGAAAGAGGATCATCATCAATGTGGACAATATCTTTAAATACTGGTGATTGCGTTCACACCTTCTTGCTATTTTCACCTTAACGGCTTGGAAGTAGTCCAAAGCAAGGTTGGGGGAGGTGTTCTCTGTGGATTTATTTTTTTTTCTCTCTTATTTTTCATATCAGCTTTGGAACCTTAGCTTCACTGGTTCTCGGACATTCGGTGTTAATTCAGGGGACTTCTTACTCTTCCAGTTTCTATTATGTCCTTTTTACAATTCCTTCTATTACTTCACACTCTCCCTATATATATCTTGTTCAAATTTTCAATCGTTCATAAAATACTTTTTATTCATCCACTCAAGTTCAAATATTTTTTTTTAACTTGTAATGGATGACACTGTATGTTAATACAGTTTTTCAAATATTAATTAATTCATTAAATTAAATGAATTAATTTTAGTTTTTTAGATTTAAGTTGCATATATCTACCAATAGATAGCGCCAGATAAACTTAAGAAAATGAATGAAAATTATTTATAAAGAACTTTCTGCTATATAGCGGGAAAAAGTAGAAATCGGCTTAAAAAATTTTTTTTTATATTACTTGTTACTTTTGTTCTTTCCTTTTAAAAATTATTGTCTCTGTATGATTGGTCAGCATTTTAATTTCTTCAAAGACTGCATCTTGCCCGTGATTGGCGCTTAGGGAGAGATATCATTTCTTCCAAACTTCAAGTCTGACCCTCCACAATTTAACAGTCTTTTGTCCATGCCCGTCTCACCGGACATGATCCATGACGAGGGTCGAAGGTTGATTTCTCGCTCTCATTGACCTGAGGATGGTCGGTTTCTTCCATGTCACATAAATATCTTTGTCCAGCTTTAATCGGCTAGCATAACAAAATACACAGTCCCACTTGTCACAAACACATTCTCTTATAGGTAACTCTATCTCTGAAAGGTTGTACCCCACCATTAAATAAATCTTATTTATCAACATTGAAATGCAGCAAAAACGTTCCCAGCCAAGATGACATTGATTAAATATTTATTCGCAAGAAAACTTCCACCATCATTCTTTCCGGTGAAAAACAAACTCTGATCAGATGTCCAGAAGCAGCAGATACTCTTATCTCTGAATTTATAGCCTCTTTAAATTTCACCAGGGGACACTTAACTAGAAACTAAATTTTTGAATGCCTATATATATAACAAGTAATATAAAAAAAAAAAATTTAAGTTAATTCCTACTTTTTCCCACTATATTGCAGAAAGTCCTCTGTAAATAATTTCCATTCATTTTTTTAAGTTTATCTGGCGCCATCTATTGGTAGAGATATGCAACTTAAATCTGAAAAACTAAAATTAATTAATTACATTTATTTACTGAATTAATATTTGAAAAAACTGCATTAACATCCACTACAAGTTAAAAAAAAAAAAAAAAATTATTTTAACTGGAGTGGATGAATAAAAAAGTATTTTATTAACGATTGAAAATTTGAACAAGATATATATAGGGAGAGTGTGAGCTAATAGAAGGAATTGAAAAAACTTTAAATTCATAAAATCACTATGAAAGATTACTTATATATTAAACATAAGAATTTATATCACACAACAAGTCGACACGACAGTATTTTAATTTGTGACTACGCTTTTTTAATTGTGTTAAATAAACCACGAATTTTCATGATCATAGAACTGGCATCATGAGAGAGATACTTCTCCTCTTCAACGCTGTAAAGTTATCTAAAATGAATAAAAGAAATAAAAACGTGTTTACGGTGGCACGGTTAAAATTAATCACGAATATTGCATGTTATGGAATCAGGCAATTAAAAATGCATAAGAAAGAATTCTGAAAAATTGATTTTTTTAAGTACTGAAAACTGAATATAAATGTAAAAGTTTTTATTCATTTCAAATTTTAAAAAAATATATCAGATTATCTGTTTTATGCAATTCAAAAGTCTTCATTATCGTTCTAAATAATGAGTTCTTATATATAATTTTTATATTTTTCCAGACCATCACTTGTAGCTGCCCAGAAACGAGATAAAAGCACAGAGAAATCTGTTTCGCCAGGACCTGTTTTGACCATTCCCATACTTCACGTTGAGGAAGTGCATATTCAAAATAGCAGTCCGTCTAACCCTGAGATTACTCCGTCTGATGAAATCAACATATGTCTTGATAAGTTTCAGAAGATGGGAATCCATCAACACAACATAGTGTCCATAATACCTTTGACGATCCAGCAAAGAAAGACCTGGAGCAACCCCAAATCTTTTGGCCAACGTTGAATGGACATTCCAATGTAGAGGCCATTGATTCAAATGAGGAAGATGATAAAAAATTGGTAATTTCTGCTACAGCAGAAGTCGATACGATGTTCGATCGCATTGAAGAAGAAGAACCATTGCCAATTTGTGAAAGTCTTCAGGATCAGCAGCAGGCGCGGCCCATCGAAGACATTCTGGAGGCCCTGGACCAGCTGGTGGCCCCCCGCGAGGTGGAAATCAACATCGATTGGGATGCCCTGGGTCCCATCAACATTCGAGAGAAGACAGTCCTCCCCCTCCGACACTTCCGACGTCGGAAGCATTGTCAGCGAGTCGGACGGACTGACGGAAGACAGGAAGAGGGTCATAGAGAATCTCCTCAAAGAAGTGGACGAGTGTCTCCGAGTGCAAGAAGGTAAGATTTCAATACTTGTTTCTTTCTCTAAAAATACTGTTTTCAATTCTGTTTTTAGTTGCTGTTGTGTTGATATATTGGTGGATAAAATTGTGTATCCTTTCATTTGAATTCCGTGCAATATTTTCAACATCGGAATTGGTGTAATATATATGTTTATATACACAGTCCAGTCACGTTCATGTGACCACCTGTCAAAAGCCAGAATATACACTCTTGTATATTCTGGCTTTAAGTGAGTGTGGAATATGGTATTAAGTGGTATTTAAGTGGTATTCAGTGGAATTCTTTATAAACACTCCACTGCAATGCCCTGTCACCTGCCTTTTTGTGATTGGTTATTTCACGTTGACGTTGAAAGTAGGTGGTGGTAAGATTAATGTGACTGGACTGTGCACATAAGTATTATGTATGAGTTTCTAATTGTAGCAGTAATATATATATATTATTACATACTGATATATACATTACTGATATATATGGACACAATATACATACTGATAACAATATACAGTATGTATACACTGATATACATATGCTTCTACTGTTATTATTTATACTGATATATATATATATATATATATATGTATACCGCATATGCATATACTGATGCATACTGATTATATTATCAGTTATTGTATCAGTAGTATATATCAGTTTGTTTGAAATTTTCTGACAGTTTTAAAAATGTGATTAATGAATGCTTCAATTCATATTTAATTAATTATTAGACTATAATAGGATGCATAATTCAAAATAATGTATCTTCATCATAAGGATATCGCTAAAATAATAATGCAGTAGTAAGAAAAATATATCCTTCTACATTATTTACTTATATTGTCCTTATCTGATGAATCAATTTAAAAAGAACTCAATTAATTAATTAATTTATCAAAATGTCAAAAATGATTTTGTTTTGTCCGATATTTTTCTTCCTAACGCGCATGCTCATAGGAATAGCTCAGTAGTGCAGTATTACAGATACGCATGCGCAATAGGTACAATATTTCCTACGAGCATGCGCGCTAGGAAGAAAAAAATATCTGACGATAAAAAAAACGTTATGAAAAAAACTCTCTATTTAAAAACATGGTTGCAAGGCAATAGCAATGATAATTTTAACATACGGTGAAATTAAATATCAACAAAATTACCTCCATTTTTGAAGTTTGCCAAATTGTTTATTCCAAATCAATTCATTCATAATAATATTACTCACATTTTTTTCTGTCAATGAATCTACAGTTTCCTAAACAAAGCTATTGATTTCATTAACCTGAAAAAAATTTAACACCGTGTGTTAATTGTATATTGTATACGTGGATTGGATTGTACTAACACTCGCGTGTTAATTGTATAAGATAAAATACGCAATTGTATAACGTACATATATAATTGTATAACTTATTATTTAAAGCTCGCATGGACAAAAATAAACATATAAATAACACAAGCGCAATTTTTATATCTTAGCCTGCTAATACCACCTTTTGAATGATCTGTACCATTAACTTTTTTTAAAAGGATCACAGATTAGATTAAATTGAATTCATTAATTCATCTCTTCTTATACTTATAATCTTCAACAATGGTTACTACAATATATATATATAAGAAGGAAAAGAACAAAACTTTATAAAAAAAAAAAAAACACTCTTGAAGATCACGTTTCAATTTCGCAACCCTCCAATCCTCGAAGAGGCCTTTTATTCTTCTCTTTTACCAAAACAGAATCCGTTTTGTTTCTCAACTGAGAGAAACTCAATTTTCCGCCTTTTGCTCTTTGTGTCACTTCTTAAGTTTCTTCTCCACCACTGCAGTCACCGCAAAAAGGTCAGCGCCAGGAGGAATCGTGACGTACTTCTCAGATAGGTTTTCATCCCGTAGACGCGTGCTGCTGGTGAAAAGAAGACTCGATGTGGGCATTGTTCGCCATGCCAAACAAAAGGGTCCGGCGGATGATCTCGGGCGGGGATGCGGAGGAAGATGGAGAAGAGAAAGGGGAGTAGAAGCGACCGGGTGTGGGTAGAGATCGGAATGTGAACTCCCATCTCTGGATTTTACCTTGGAAAGGTCGTTCGGCGGAAAAAAACGACGCCCACTTGAATGAGGGGGCCTTCTCCACATCAAATCGCGATGCTTCTAGGTACCAATTTCGGTTATTTGGGACTGATGGCCGAGTTTAATCTATATGGGGCCTGATGGCCAAGTGGGTAGCGCTCTGGCGCTCTGTGCCACATGTTTCGGATTGAAATCCCGGCGATGCCATGGATGTTTGTAATGATTCGGAATCCACTTTTAGCCGTAGGTCCCGGTCTCATATGACCGCAGAGCATCACAGAGCCCAGTCGGACTTTTCACACCCATCATTCCCAAACTTTAAGAGGGCAACTCAGTTCTAGGCACAGTGATGGGGTGTGTTGTATAGTAGTAGTAGCTCTCTGGCGCTCGGTACCATAGGTTTCTGATTCGAGTCTCGGCGTTGCTATGGTTACCAATAAAATAAAGATCACGTACCTCCTTCTCAGAATTTTTTTTTTTTTTTTTTTTGATTGTGTGAAATACAGTCAAAGAAAATTAGTTACATTAAATACAATTAACAAGGGCCTGATGGCCGAGTGATTAGCGTTCCGTACCACGTGTTTCGGGTTTGAGTCCATGCGGTGCCATGGATGTTGTAGTTGTTCGGAATGGACTTTAAGCCATAGATCCTGGTCTAATATGACTATAGAGCTTTGGATATAGGGCTTACAACACCACCCCTTAAAAAGTCAGCTTTACGGTGGTTAGCGCTAGGTGGTTAAACTACAGGTTTTTGGGTTCAAGACCCGGCGGTGCCAAGAATATTTCTAATGGTTCGGAATCCATTTTTAACCGTAGGTCCCAGTCTAATAGAATCGTAGAGCGTTGTCTTGAGGTTTAGTCAGTCTTTCAGCCCTCGTGGCTCCTCCCTAAAGTGGAGCTGCATATTAATTACCTTTAGTCATGGCCTCGTCGCCTGCGACGGGGTCTTCTGGGCCTGGTGTAGGCTTTCCTGCACCAACAATTGTGTTAACAATAGTAACAATTGTGAGGAGTAAAAATTGTAATCAATTTACAAAATTTTCATATGCATTTTTAATTTGTTAATGTTAACAATTATAGTCATGTGTTATCATTAAATATGACATATAATTAAAATCGCACCTTATAAATATTTTTTTTTTTGTAGAAATTGATTTATTTTTTATTATATAGTTATTCTATTTCGTAGAAGCAATTATCGAGAATTATATTGAGTAAATTATTTTTCAAACAAATATATAAATTATGTATATTATTTCTCTCCAGATCTCCTTATCAACATAAAATTTTTATGAAAACAAATGGTTGTTATGATATAGTATCAAGGTCAATCACTTTATAATTTCATTATTGCTTGGAGCACATTTAGTTTATTAAATCAAACATCAATTTGACTTGACCGTTTGAGATTCTTGTTTAACGAACCACAACTTCTACTTTTGAAATATATCACATTTTTAAATAAGTTTTTATAAATACTAAAGAAATTCGGCATATTTCTCATTTCTCGGGCTCACTAGTAGATATGAGGGAAAAAATTAATACCAATCTTTGGTATTATTTACATAGCAGAATATATAATTTTTGCGGGCATATATGTTTATTAGCACTCTGGCGCTCGGTGTCACAGGTTTCGGGTTCGAGTCCCTGGCGATGCCATGGATGTTTGTAATGGTTCGAATCTACTTTAAACAGGTCCCTGTTTAATATGATTGTAAAGAATTGGGCGTTAGGCTGATAAACCTACCACGTAAAAATAAAACATCTCTTGTCTCGAAATCTGCCAGTAGGCAGACGGCCCTGGCTCACCATGGGGTTGTTGGGCCACTGATGATGATGATGTTGATCTATGTTAATTAATTCTCTGTTATCCATCACATTATTATAGGCTTGGGGTTTGTGTCCCGGCAGGGCTATGGATGCTTGTAGTGATTCGAATCCACTTTAAACTGTAGGTCCCGGTCTGTTTAGCCCTCGTGTGCGCAAGATGGCCATAGAGCGACAAACGAAACTAAGCCATCACATTATTAGCAACCATTTTTATATTTTGGCGGAAGTCATATTTTCCGTAGACATGTGTGTTTATTTATTTGCCAAACAAGCAGGTTTTCAGGCAAAAAGCCACTCTTTATGACAAAATTAATGTTCCCTTTAGACATAAACAACTTCCCAAAATACCCATTTTTAACGTTACCTCTAGGATTCCAAAAGTATTAAAGGGCATTGATTTTTGAAAAGGTGTGGACAATCGAAATGCTCGCGCGGAGGAGGTTCAATCCAAGCTCAGGCGCCAAAATCCTCCTCTCGGGAGAAAGGGGCGTGCAATCCATCGTCCGAGAACGAAGCGTGTGGGACCTTGAAATTCCGTTCTAATGGAACCGAAGGGTTATCAACACTCTGTGATGGCGTACCTCCCTCTCCTCCCCCTCACCAAAGCGATTCCTGTGGTGCATCTCACTAACGGCCACGTGACCCCAGTGTGCCATCCATACCCGTGTTTACTTCTTAATGGGGGTCAGAAACCGCGAGGCGAGAGAAAGAAACATCCCTGCAAAAAATTTATTTGGATTCCTCCCTTCTCTGTGAGTGAGTGGGTAAGTGTTATTTCCCATTAATGGGGCCATTAGGGGGAGATAAACCGCTTATCGACGACTTTTTAACTGCTGAGGAAAATAGTGAGCCTAATGACACGCGGGGAAGGAAGGGGTGACGTCCGCGTTTCGTCTCGCTCTCGGGGAACCGTCCATCAATTCCGAATGGACAGAAACTTTCTCAATGCCATAGAATCAAAACAGTACTAGATGTGTTGCAATGACGTTCAGCTAATTGTTTCTTTTTTTTTTTTTTAAGATTAGTCAATACATTTTGGGTTTCAAGATCCAATTTTGAATACTACTGTGCCCGAAAAGTAAGACCAATTATTTTTTTTTTCAAAAACTCTTTATTTATTCTTCCAAATTTATTTCATCGCCCTCAAAGTAATCCCCTCCGGACACAATGCACTTATGCCAACTTTTTTTCCCAATCCTCAATGCATGCTGAAAAGTCATCGGCTGGGATGGCCTTCAAAACGCGCGGCGATTCACGTTCAATCTCTTCAATCGACTCAAAACGGTGTCACCAGAGAGGACATTTGAATTGACCGATCCTTTTGAAATTCTAATATCATCAGCAAATTCTCTAATGGTAAATCGACGGTTTGCAAGCACCAAATCAGTTGAGGTTGAGGGTCCGCCAGAGGGCTCTTCGTCTTCAACGTGTTCTCTGGCTTCTTTGAATTGTTTATACCACTTGTAAACGTTTCTTTCCGATATAAGAATGCTCACCGAATGCCTTCTGCAACATTCTATACGTTTCCGCAAACAAAATGTAATGCAAGTTCTTTGCTCAATTAATTAAGACGTTTGAAAAATCGCCGGAATCAGTTTTAGCGTCTCACAAAGGCAAGTGTGACTCAAACATTAATGAATATTTTGACATGAAATTTCACACAGATGTCAAGGACAGTGCCAGCAACCTAAAAAAGAAAAAGATTGAAATTCCATACAAGCCCCGGGAATTTTAAATTGAAAATTGGTCTTATTTTTTGGACACAGTAGTATAGTAAAGTCTTGGATTGGATCAAGATTTGGATACGATTATAACTGTTTTTGTAAAAAATTAGTTCAAGATCGTTTTTCTATAACCAAAATGAATGAAGTTCGCCTTATTCAAAGCATTCAAAATCAATTTTCTGTGTGAGAAATTAGTAAGATATTTTTTTCCATTAATTTTATTTTATTTTCATTATTAATTTTATTTTAATTTTCATTAATTTTATTTTTACATTAATTTAATTTTTTTTTATTCTGCATTATAATATGCCCAAACCAACTTTTTTTCATGGGAAACTAATCTATGCAAATCTACTCGACATTCTTTAATACGACATACAATAGAATGAAGGTGGTTTTTTAAAATTCCAATCATAAATTAATTAACATTGAAATAATCATATCCAGTGAAAACGGAACAAAGAAACCTACTGCACATGAGAGACATAGTTACTATCAGTTAAATACTTTAACGTCACTGGTATGTAAGTTATCTATTTAAAATTATTATTATTTCCAACTGGAGAACAATTAAAATCTGTTTGAAATTCATTATAAAAATCTGTTTGATATCTATTCATTATAAAATCTGTTGGCAATGAAAACAATTTGTTTATGTTCGCATTAATATTGTTTTATTCATTTTAATACAACAATATTAGTGTGCACAAACAATATGAGGCATTGATTCTTGTTTGTTAAAACTTTTGATTGCTTTATTGTAAAAGAAATATAATGAAAAAATCCTTCAAGATATTACGAAAATTTTTTGTAAATGTGAAAGTAGAACATAATAGTTTAGTAGAATTGCAAAGAATCCGTAAGAATGAAATCTTTTCATGATTTACCTTTAAAGAAACTATGGTCATATATATGGAAATTCTTTATTTGTATACTCATTACTTTTCTCATTTATTTCCCCTGCTGGATTTGGCTTGATGGCCAATTGGCTAGCGCTCTGGTCTTTGATACCACAAGCTTGAGGTTCAAATCCTGGCGGTGGCATCGATGTTTGTTAGTGGTTCGGAACCCACCTTAAACTGTAAGTTCCGGTCTAATTAGCCCAAAGTGTACACAAAATGACAGAAGAGAGACAACCCAAACCAAACCTACTGGATTATTATGGTCATGCTGTTGTTCCTTTGAAATGTCATTCCATCCAAAGTCAGTCGCCCCTTGAACAGCAGGGATATAGCAGATACAACATTACCCAAGGTGCATCATCTGTAATATCAGGTGGCTGCTACATCTGTAACCACAGTATTTTTGAATGAACATCGTCAAGGATGGTGTTTGAGAGGGTTATCCTTTCCTCCTTAAAACCTATGCGGTCTGATGACTCTGGCCTTTGGTACCACAGGCTTCAGGTTCGAATTCCGACGGTGGCATGGATGTTTGTGATTGGTTCGGAATTCCACTTTAAACTGTATATCCCAGTCTGTTTAGTCCTCGTGTGCACAAATGACTATAGAGCGACAAACCGAATCTTAAAACCTACGTACATTTCTGGTTACTTATTTATGATACCCACCCCCGACATTGGTTATCAAGTTTCAAACTAAGCAACCTTGCCTCCATAAATCGAAATGATCAAACGGAGAAAAATAATTAATATTTTTGCTTTATTATTCAAAATATTAATCATTTCTCTAAGTTTAAAAAAATTCGTCCTTGAAGAAAGATAATGGTCTATTGAAGACAAAAACAACTTCAAAAAATCTATCAATAATGCTTTTGAACAAACTGTTCCGAAATTTTGATAATTACAAGCTACATGCACACGGCACATAACATAGATGAATCTACCACTCTTTTTTTTTTTTCTACCCTTCCTGTCATTCACATTTTTTCAAGGTTATAATTTGTTTCCCATTTATGGGTCAGTGAGGTCTGTCTTCGGTATGCCCAGTGGAGCGTAGGTCTCGACAGGATTGCCGCTTAAGATATTGTTGCCCTTTCTCCTCTTTCAGCGAGCGAGCTAAGGCTCACCACCACACAAAAGAAGAAGAAAAAAAAAAAGCGAGACCAAAAGAAAAAATATCTGAAGGGAGGAGAAAAAGAAAAATAGTATCAAGAGTATCGTGCTCACGAATCGCATCAGCCCGTGACGAAAAAATGATAAATAGCTTTTCGCAACGCTAAACATGTGTAGCAGAAGAAAAAGAAGTAAAAAAAAAATAGCCATACCGAAATGATGAATTTGTTTACCACCTCGAATAATAGCCTACCTGAGTGGGACAAGTCCACAAATCAGGTTCACTTAGATGATGCGCAAACGATCGCTAATTCTAGGTATTTTCTGTACTGGAAATGAACTCATCAATCAGTTTTTAAAGAGCGACCAATTTTCCGCAATCCACAATTTTTTTGTCTATGTAAATAAAGCAAAATTTCGTATTTCTGCACAAAATTTCGTACTTAGCAATTATGTCCTTCAAAAAAATCCAATTATACTTTCTCAATGTTCTATGCAACTCTTATTGTGCTGTAGAACCAAAAATAAAAAACCTTTTTTTTTAATTGCCTGCTTAGAACCTGAAGAGGAAATTTTCCATCACAAAAACATAACTCACAATCCGCAGATACGTCTAATCCGTTAGTAATTTATGCGTGTTCTTTGACATACCATATACCCTGAGTTTTGGTTTGGTTTGTCTCTCTACGGCCAACTTTTGCAGAAGAGGGTTAAACAGACCAGGACCTACAGTTTCAAGTGAATTCCGAATCACTAGCAAACATCCATGCCCCGTCCAGGATTCGAACCTGAAGCCTGTGATACCAAAGTTGAGAGCGCTAACCAATTGGCCCTCAGGCCGCTCCAGAGTTCTGGAGAGTCGGACATTTTTTTGACTTAGAATCAGTCAGTATAAAAAATCCGACTTATAAAAATAAGATTTAATTTTAGAAATTCCGAGCATTTATCTTAAAATTAAATATTAAGGTTACAATTCAGTTGCATTCTTCAGTAATATAACGACGTCCCGCCCACTTTTACCTGTAAGTTCTATTTTTATAGTCATGGTCTAAATATATCTAAATAGTTTAAATAACTACAATTATATAAAATGCCCCAATTGTATAAAAAAATTATATAAATATAATGATAAATTGAAGAGGATGAAAACCTAAAAAAAAAAAAATATGCATTTAAGAACCAGGGTGAAAACAAAACAGACGACATTTCCCCGAACGATTTATACTATTCATATTAGCTAGAGGGACGAAAATCGTGATCGGCATCACATTTCTTTATTAATGTAGCTTTTTTAAAGCTTTTTCAGTAATTATTACTTCAAATCATGATACGCGTCGTGATACGCGTCGTGATACGCGTCAATACGTAAGATACACGACATATTTGTGAAGTCCGGTTCACCTCCATTATCCTCATCTGTTAGGTTTCTTTTCATTTAATTTCTACTGTTAGTTCACACACCAGAAATATATCATATATATATATATATATATATATATATATCTTGTTCAAATTTTCAATCGTTCATAAAATACTTTTTATTCATCCACTAAATTTTCAAATGCATTTTTTTTTAACTTGTAGTGGGTGGCACTGGATGTTAATACATTTTTTTCAAATATTAATTCAGTAATTAAATTTAACTAATTTTTAATACTTTAAATATAGTTTTAGCAGTTTGTAATAAAAATTGAAATCAACAGGCAGTAGCTCAATCGGTAAAATGCAGGATTTCAGTGTTTTTTATGTGAAAGTGAAGAATGCTCAATTAATTTCATAAGAGTTCAATTCTTGCAAAATCAATAATTTTTTATAAATTTTTGAAAATTTTTGCTTTAAGTAGATGTTTTATCCAAACGATTTTCGAGTGTTGAGTTAGCAGTTAGAGTCTGAGTTAGCAGTTGTGGCTTCACACTTAATGGTTAGAATGAAGGATTTTTCTCAAAAAAATAAAATTGAGGAAATTTTATTTTGCCACTTAATATTGTGATTCTGTCTTATGTATATACATATTTATATTAATTGTAATTATTTAATAAAAAGTAACTGAAATAAAAATTTTCTTTGATGACCTAGGTAGGAATTGACTTTAATTTTTTTATACTACTTGTTGTTTAGAAGCCTGTTTATGTTTCGATAAAACGAAATGTTAATTCCCTTTTAAATTCCTTTTGTCATCAACTAGCCCACAATCAAGTAAGATCCACGTCACATTTTGTGCAAGTCTGGTCCACTTCCATTGTTCACCTCTGTTAGGTTTTTTTTTTTTTCTTTTTGTTTAAAAGTCTGCTTATTTATAGCTAAAATGAACCGTTAACTCCCTTTCTTTTCTTTTTTTTTCTTGTAAAAAAAAATCATTCATGGCAGTTTTATTAAAGTGATTTTTATGAAACTCTCAAAAAAAGAAAAGAAAATTTTCACTGTTCAACTGGGCTATAATGCGCACCACAAAATTCTACTTTTTTTGATCATATATTACCTGGAAAATATGGAAGAAGGAAATTACAGTAACTAAAGTCGTACTATATCCGCTTCGCTGCTCAGTCCCTGCGTTTTCGTTTAAATATTTCAATGAATAATGTCATTATTAAAGCCATGATGAATGATGGTATGAAAGAATCTGTGGAAACAGGACACTAGTTAAGGGGATCCTAATCCCAAATTCTTTTTAAGCGAATCTATGGTTACCGTTATAAAAGTCTGTTTTTATTATTTATTCCGCTTTTTTTTTTTTTTTTCTTTCGAATAAATTCTTTATTTCTTCTTTTCTCCTCCATTTTTTTTTAAATAATTAAAATAAAAACTTCCAAATATCCTTGTAGCTTCCAATGCAGAATTAGTCAGAGAAACTTAAAAATGCGGATTTTCACCTTCAAGGGCAATCTTACGTGAGTCATGGCGACCACAAAATGTCTTTTGACTGAGAAATGTAAAGAATCACTAACTAAACCACCAAACGTGAATCATTACTCTTTATTCTTTATATTGAACACCGAAGAACTGTTAGTTGTATTGAAGACAAACTTTTCTTGCCAATCAATAGCTGCTATAGTTCATACAAGCACTTAAAAATTACAATGCCAATTATCACTATTTTTAATAATTCGCTGAAATTAGCTTTATTGAGAAATAATAACAGAGGGGAAATTAAATAATCCGATTTAAATTATGATATTAAAACAATTTAAAATATAATTTTGCATATGAAGTTTGAAATTTGATTCTTCTAAAATCTTGTAAGCAATGCTGATTGTCTGATTTCAAACACAATGTTTCCCCTATTAGTATTTTAACAAATACTGGCCAGTTAACTGACATTTTCCATTGATACAGCAGATTTGTAGAAGATTCAGCGTTACCTAAGATGCGCTATTTAAATATTTTACAGTCCGTGAAACATCTTCAAATGATGAAAATCACTAAAACCAAGATTGGCCAATAAAATCAGCAATAGGATTTGATCAGTACGTACAACAACGCAGTAATTTTCTTCCACACATTATTGAAGTTTCATAAAAAAGCACATAATTCTCGATGAATTTCTGCAGCAATGTACCTTCTTGCCTATAGAAAGTTATTCATTTCATTCTCCATTATTTTGCATTAAAGTTTGCACTATAACAAGCTATCTTATGAAGGTGTATTCAGTATTTATAATTCCGGATATTCCGGATTTGTAACGTGACTTATATATAATTCTTCATTGGCTCAACAGCCTCATGGTGGGCCACGGCCATCTGCCTACTGAAAGATTTCGAGTCAGGAGATGTTTTCTTTTAAAGAGATATAGTTGTCAGCCCTACACCCAATTCTTTACAATCATATTAGACCGGGGCTACAGTTTAAAGTCGATCCCGAACCACTATAAACATCCATGGAACTGCCTTAACTCGAACCCTAAACCTGTCACAACGAGAGCCAGAGAGCTAGTCACTCATCCTCTAGTTCTTATATATAACTAATTACTAAATTATAGTTGAGTGATTTTTTTAAAAAATTACCCATTCGTCACAAACCTATATTAAAAAAATAACACATCCATATCAAATGTATTTAAATATTAAAAATCCTTTTATGTATTTAAATATTAACTCAAAATTATTAACATTGTCGTTAATTGAAGGAAGTGTAGTTTCACTTCAGTTAAAAATTAATAATTTCTCGATATAGAGAATGTAATTTTAATCAGAAAATTTGATAATTGTAAAGAAATGTAATTTAACCTCAGTTAAAAGATGTATAATTTCTCGACATGGGGAATGTATTTTTTATTAGAAAATTTGTTAATATTGACTAAATAGTTATTTTCTCTTCTTAATGTCTTCTTTTAATGTTCTTGATACTCCTGGTCTTTTCTTTAATTTTTTTTTTTCTAGCCAACGTGATAAATGCTTTGAACCGCATTTTCAAACAGTTGAAGACTTTGATTGAGTCTGTAAAATACGTCAGCAGGACCTTTCACAAGAAACAATTCGAGTCTAATGATTTTTATTCTGCCTTATTATTTTCTTATTCTTTCTTTTAAAACCCTTTTGTTTCCAGAAATTAATCCAATTCGTGATCAGTTAATTCCCAGTCTTCGTGATCTGCTAATCAATAACAATGATTTCTATATACAAGGTTTTTTTTGGTTTGTAATTTATAGGGTTTTAATGGTTTTTTATTGCCATGTGATGGAAAACATTAAGTTTGTATTGACGTATTGTATATCAGTAACTATGGCAACTTTTTTTACTCATTTTCATGTAAATATTTTCATAGAAAACCTATAAACAACATCGAACAATTTACAAAATTCTTGCCATTTATGTTTAGTTTAGAAAAGGGGGTTCTCAAACTTTTTGAAATTGGGGAGCATTTAAAATTTTACAAATAATTATAGTCATTGTATTCTATAAAAATTTCTGAGAAATATATAACAAGAATCTGATGCCTCCTAATATTTTACGATTTATTTATTAGATTAGAATATTTTTATTTATTTATTTGATATTTTTGCGAATATCTGCCCAAACATTGAATTTCACAAAAATTCTCATTTTCTCGTCAATGCATTGAAAAGTTATTTTCTTTTACACTTTATTGTGATGTGGGTAAAAAGTCTTAATTCACATAAACATGACGTTGATATTTGCCACACATTCTTCATTCATAGGAATAAAAAAATTTCAAGAAATAATTCCTTATGTTTAAAACTCAAACCATGAACAGTGGATATAACTACTAGTTCTTCTTCAGTTAACGTTAGTTGATCATTTTCCTATGGGATTACTTACAGACGGTGGAGAAATTTTTTAACATTTAAAACTAAATAGATGTTAACGCTTCTAGTAGTCATCTATGGAACTTGTTGTTTCTAGTTTCCCGGAAACTGGATTCCAGGGATGCTATACAAGCTATTAGTCATAGAAGTACTCTCCACTAAGAATATCTCATAATGTCGAGCACTTCTGGAAAGATTGATGATATAGGGCGACATATGGTCCTCCAGTAGATCCCTGACACTGTGACATTTTATGTAATGATCAGGCAGATTCGCTGGCTAAGAAGGGCACATGGATAGTCCAACAGCCAAATACTTGCAACTCTTTTCATTCCATGAAACTTCATATCAAAAATCAAATGACACTTAGATGGAAGGAATTACTCACTGCTCATATCTCCTCGAAAAGTTGGAGGAATGTTTTGGAACAGGGTATTTCGGACAAACTTCGTGAAAAAGCTGTCACGAAATTTAGACTTGCGGTGGGCCATGACAGTTTGGCGAGCTATCTGCACTTCATTGGCATTTTGAGAGCTCAAACTGCCTGCTGTGTGGGAAATACGAGATCATGGACAGGCACCCTATAGCAAAATCACTCCTCTTGCATGGGGACTCCGAAGTGAAAAGATATTGGAGTGCTAGAACTATGCTGATGAGATATCGATTTTTTTTTTCTTTTATTGTTTTCATTTTCTTGTGCATTCTGGGTGTTTTACACTGCTTTGATCTCGCAAGAGTTTGTCATTTTCTCTTGCCCTTGGGCGCCTGAATGGCCGAGTGGCCAACGCTCTGGCGCACGCTACCACAGGTTTCGGGTTCGAGTCCCGGGTGACAGGGGTGTTTGTAGTGGCTCGGAATCCACTTTAAACTGTAGGTCCCGGTCTGTTTAGCCCAACGTGTGCACAAGATGACCGTAGAGCGACAAACCAGTCTATCAATCTAATCTCTTGCCATTGAAACTAAATTTAAAAAAAAAAAAAAAAAAAAAAAACTTTCCTGAAACATTTTTTTGGCGCATTATCGCTGTTTGGCACTTTTATGTGTACAAAAGAAGACAAAAACATTTAGAAAGGTGAGTTGTTTATAAAGAATACCGTCTTTGGATGGAAAAACTGACAAGAAAAAGAGTAACTATATTTATTTTTATATCCGAAATGCCATAGGCTCTTTTGAGAATCACTGGTTTAGAATAATATCATCCAGTGTTGAATAAATATTATCCTGTGGAATATATTGAACACTAAATGTATAACAAAACTAGATTTTATTGAATAACAAATATATAACCAAAATATTTTCTGTTGAATAAATAAAAATTATAACAAAACTATATTCAATTTAGTATTTGATGAATAATGTAAGAATTAATCTTAGAAGCAGTTATTTACTTACGGTTGAATAATCCAGAATGCTAGTAACGGTTGTGGTTTTTTATTAACGTTATTTGGCACCAGTTATCACTAAGCAGAGATCATCATAGGCTGCAAAATTTCCTGTATATATAACCTCTTTTTAAGTTTAAATAGATGGCATGGATAATTTTAATACATTATAATACATATTTGCTTTTCATCTTAAGAAAATCGGTTATGAAAATGTTTACCCTTTAGCAGGTCCAATAGCTTAAATAAAATTTTAAACTAGACTGGTTTTTTTCTTAAAGTTCCAAATTTTTGGTCCAACTAATTTTAATTTTTCCAATCTTGATGGCGCATTCTTATATTCGACCTTATTATTTGTATTTTTGATCATAACAATAGACTGAGCTATTTTGAATGTTATTTTTGGATGTAGATAATATTCGCACGTGACACAGTGGTAATGCGCTACAGCTGATGTACAACAAGGCGATGATTAAATTTCCACTGTCCATGTGAGATACAATTGTTAATTTGATAAACGAATAAACTTGGTGACTTTTGTGACAGTTTCACATCTACAGTCGGACTTCCTAATTGGAATTTTTTATTTATTTATTTATTTTTATTACTAATACGGTTACGGTTACGGTTACATATACAGTTACTGTCAAAGTCGTCCTGGAAGATATTACTCTCTTCTTCCCATGCCAGACTATCTGCTGCCGATGCAAGACACATGCTGTGACAATATTTATCAATTCTCTGCATTTCCTAAAGCAGTGACGACGACGAATCCCACCAGGGGGATTTAAACTGAAGCCTCCTTGCATACTAGTTATCACTGGAACATGAATCTACTATGGCATGATTTTGAACTGAAGTAAGCCCTCTGAACTAAACCCACTGATCCTCAAGCAGTTCCTAGAAACTTGGGTTTGAAAATTGTGGACATTTATACACTTCACATTATACTTCCAAGATATGGACCTAGACACAGTTATGGGCTTTTCCTGGTTTTCCTTACATGTGATTCCGAAAGTTATTCAAGACGTATGTAATCGTCTCCTTTCTAATTTCTCTTGTAAATATTGTGTAGAAAATCCCTCGTGGTGTATTCTTGTAATAATCCTCTCTGTTGGTTCTCTTGTCAATATAGTACAGAAGAACGAGGTGGTATACTCTGGTAATCGTTCTTTCCATTCTTCCTCTTATGCTTGACAGTTATGAACCTGAACATAGTTATGGGCTTTTCCTGGTTTTCCTTAGATACGACTCTGAAAAGTTATTCAAGAATAAAAAAAAAAATATTAGAAGAAGCGTTAGTAGAACGCCGGGGTGTACTCTGATAATCATCCTTTCTATTTCTCCCCTTGTCAATACAATGTAAAAGATCTCCATGATGCACTCTAGCAATCTTCCTCCCTATTCTATACTCCACTTGTCAATATTGTGTAGAAGATTTCGATGGTGCATTTTGGAGATCATAATCTCTATTGTCATTATCATGTAGCAGGTCCCCATGGCGTACTCTGGCAATCCATATGATGCACTCGGGTAGCGCCGGATATGATGCACTTCAACCGTATCAACAACGGAGGACACCAGTCAAGGTGCATGGCATTGAAAAGAAAAGCCATTCCGTCTTGTTTCTTTAACTATCTTTCGTGCAGATCTGGAAGTAAACATTTTCAACAGAATTCTAATATCGGGAAAAGTACATAAGTGAAAGTCAAGTAAAAATATATGTCATGAGAATAGCCATTTCATCCTGAATTTTTCTGCGAGCGTCAAGGTGCCATGTGACTGAAATCATAATTCATACAACTTTTTGAAAGCAAATAAATAAAAAACATGTCATAGTCGTAAATAAATAATGACGCTTAACGTAACAGGCTTTCATAATTACCCTAATTAACCCTAATACTGATACAGTTCCATCAGATCAATGACAAATGGTAAAAAATAAAGGTGCGCCGGTAGTAAATCACTCTATATATAAAGCATAAGATAAGACTGTTTATCGTGATTTTCTTAAAACTTTAACAAGAGTCTAATTTTTTTTTTCCATTGAATTTAGTATTTTATTTATTTGTTTCATATTCAAAAATTGTGAAAAGTTTTGAGTGATTTTTAATTAAAAACCTTATTTTTTATTATCACCAGATGGCGCTGCCATTTTGATTCTTGCCTTCTGGTGACCTTATTGCTAGGTGTGCCTTATTTATTATTTTCATTTTTAACCGTTATTAGATGTATTACACTGTTGATTGAGATTGTTTTTAAATATGTGGTTTTCATCTGTCGCCTATTAATGATTGAGATTGTTCTTAAATATGTGGTTTTTATTTGTTGATGATTGTGATGTTTTTTAATATGCGGTTTTTATCTGTTGTCTCTTGATGATT
Organism: Caerostris extrusa; assembly: GCA_021605095.1. Taxonomy (NCBI): domain Eukaryota; kingdom Metazoa; phylum Arthropoda; class Arachnida; order Araneae; family Araneidae; genus Caerostris; species Caerostris extrusa. The sequence goes on along the minus strand of BPLR01018996.1, from coordinate 42,384 downwards.
GTGATTGTTTTTAAATATGTGGTTTTTATCTGTTGTCTGTTGATTATATATGGAAATTTACTAGCACTTCATTATTTTTTTTAGCACCTCAAATCTTTGATATTTAAACATTTTAACTGTTTCCTTTTTCTGTGTTGATGAAAATTAAAAAGATTTTATTTTCTGTAGAAGGGCAACTTGACTTGTTCTTAAATATGTGGTTTTCATCTATCGTCTATTAATGATTGTAGTTGTTTCAAATTATGTGGTTTTCATCTGCCGTCTGTTGATGATTGCGATTGTTCTTAAATATGTGGTTTTCATCTGCCGTCTGTTGATGATTGTGATTGTTTTTAAATATGTGGTTTTCATCTGTCGTCTGTTGATGATTGTAGTTGTTTCTAATTATGTGGTTTTCATCTGCCGTCTGTTGATGATTGTGATTGTCCTTAAATATGTGGTTTTTATCTGCTGTCTGTTGATGATTGCGATTGTTCTTAAATATGTGATTTTCATCTGCCGTCTGTTGATGATTGTGATTGTTTTTAAATATGTGGTTTTCATCTGTCGTCTGCTGATTACATATGGAAATTTACTAACACTTCATTATTTTCTTATCGACTCGTATCTTTGTTATTTAAACATTTGATTGTTTCATTTTTCTGTGTTGATGAAAATTTCTGTAGCAGGAATTTATTTAGTAGCAGGGATTTTATTTTCTGTAGCAGGGCAACTCAAAGGCATAACAAATAAATAAGTAACACAACTAATAATTAATAACAAATTGTAAATAAATAACATAATTTGGCAATTGAGGGCTTCCGCTCTCCAGGAGAGTGACTCTGTGCCGGTGTCCTGCAATGCGTCCTCATGTGTGGTGGTGCTGAGGCAAAGTCAGCGGACTCTGGCAACGTCTCCGCTCTTCTAAGTCATGTGTTTCGGGCAGGAATTATGGTCTGCGGAGCACGACCTCTGTACCTGCCTCGTGACACATCTGCCCGGGAAAGAATTCGCGCTTCTACTCTTCGATTCACTCGAAGAATTTTTGGATATTTCAAGTTCCTTTTTTTTTTTTTTCTTCTCTTCAATCTGTCGCCATCATTTCCTACCATGCTGTGAAAAACATGTCTATTTCATTGTGTTTGGCGCCTTCTTCGTGATATTTTTTTTTTTTTTTGGCTGCAAATCAAAAAAAATTTAGCAATCCTCAAAATATATATATATATAGCATAGTTGAATATCTTTTTTATATGGTATGTAATATTATCTATATAAAAACTCGTAAATAATACCAAGTATACATTAGTAAAAGGGGGAATTTAAGATTGCATGAGAAAAAAGTTATAAGCATTCAAATAAAAGTAAAAATGGCTATAAATTCATTTAAAATTTTAATAATTTTATTTCATTAAAAGTTTGTTTTTTTTTTCTTCTAATGCAGCTGGCAAATAGACCGGGATCTTTTCGCCATAAGGGCTGCACCGATGTTACTCACTTTGCATTACCCAGGAGGCGCATGTAACTTGATGGTAAGCCACGGACGCGGAGTAACAATGCCCCCGCAGCGCTCTACGATCCTATTAGGGACCGGGACCTACGGCTTAAAGTGGATTCCGAACCCACTACAACACCCATGGACAAAGCCGGGATTTGAACCCGATACCTGTGGTACCGAACGCCAGAGCGCTAGCCATTCGGCCATCAGGCCATCATTTATTAAAAAGTAACGTGTTTTAAACACTTTTGATATTAGGCAGAAACTTTGTAATCAGCGCAACCTTTTTTAAATTTCCTAGTTTGGCTTAATTATTTAAATAAGCATTTCCTGATTGTAGTATTAAGACTCAGGACCTGATGGCTACGGGGTTCGATTTCTTGGTGTACCATAAATGTTTGTAATGGTTCGGAATCAACTTTAAACCATAGCTCCCGTTATTATATGACTGTTGGGCATTGAAAGTTCTCCTTAAAAAAAACATCTCTTGTTTCGGAATTTGCCATAGGTTGACGGCCTTGGCCCACCCTGGGGCTGTTGCGCTATTGGAGAACAGAGAAGAGAAGTACTAAAACTCAATTTAGCTTCATTGTAACATCAATCAAAACCTTGCAACTGGTAGCATTTGCTTGGTTATGTAAAACTACGTACAATATCAAAATAAATGGTTGTCCGTTCAACTTTGATGTTAAACGCAGTAATTTTTTTCAAAAATAGTGTGAGTTTTTATATGGTAGTTTTCATTTGATTATATATAATAACGATTTATTTTTATATAGATTCTTGCATATAAGCATATAGTTTATCTATTCATTGTGCAGTTTCAAATCTTATAATTTGTGTTTTTTAACAAGTTTTATTGATTATCATCATCAATAGCACGACAGCCCGGAGGGGGGCCAGGGCTCACAGCAAAATCCTTTGAAGAGATTTACAGCAAAAATCCTTTTCAATTGCTTCTATCCATAGCAATTTGGGTCGTCCTCTTCCTCTTTGTCCCTGTGACTTTGCCAAAACGAGTCTCTTTACTGGGTTTAAATCATTTATTCTAAATACGTGAGCAGCCCAGTTTAATCTATTGATCTTAATGAAGTACATAATATCCGGGTCTTTAGAGCATTTATAAATTTCTACGTTGTATCCGTCTTCTCTAACAATCACTTTCCCTAACACCTCCATGCCCTTAAAATATTTCTCTCAAATATAGCCAAACGGGCCTAGCCTATATTTCCTAGGTCCTAAAAAGCCTCGGTTTTTAGAGTCATATACCAAAATAGGTCTAATAAGTATTTTATATAACAAGAATTTAGTTTTTCTGCTTATGAACTTTGATTTAAACAGATTTTTTAACCCAAAAAAGGCCTTATTGGCAGACAGAATTTTGTTTTTTATTTCAGGTAAGATATTATTTTGTAAAATTAATTTCAAAATAATAAATAATTAATTAAGTTATAAATTAAAATAATTAAATTGAAATAATTAAATGAAAATAAATAATAAAAATGAATAATTAATAATAAAAATAAATTAAATTAAAAATTAATTAATTGATCAATTAATTAAGTTTTATTGATAAGTTTAGGAATTTATCAATAAAACGAATTATGTTTGCAGAGGAATCTGTCTTCCGCATCCATTATTTCATGAACCTTCTGTGATATTTAAAGTTCGATGTGCAATGAAGAATCTCCAGATAAGCATTAAATATTTACAGCATAAAAGATCTTCGTCTTCTAGTATTTCCATATACTACTGTGTACAAAAAAGTAAGACCAATTATTTTTTTTTTTTTCAAAAACTATTTATTCTTCCAAATTTATTTCATCGCCTTCAAAGTAATTGACAACTCCTTTTGAAATTCCAACGTCATCAGCAAGGTCTCTAATTGTAAATCGACGGTTTCCAAGCAGACCAGATGGTCGACCAGAGGGCTCTTCGTCTTCAACGCGTTCTTTGCCTTCTTTGAACTGTTTATACCACTTCTAAATATTTCTTCCCGATATAGGGATGCTCATCGAATACCTTCTGCTACCTTCTCTACATTTCTGCAAATAAAATTGAATGCAAATTCTTTGCTCAATTAATTCAGACATTTCAAAAATCGCTGTAATCAGTTTTAGTGTCTCACAAAGCCAAGTGTAATTGAAACACTAATGAATACTTTGACGTCAAATTTCACACAGATGTCAAGGACAGTGCCAGCAACCTAAAAATGAAAAAAAAAAAAATTGAAATTCCATATAAGCCCCGGGAATTTTAGATTGAAAATTGGTCTTACTTTTGGACACGATAGTAAATTAACTGCGTTTTTCTTAAACCGATTTTGACACAAAAATATAATGCGTTTAAAAACATTGTTCTAAAAATATTGTAAAATTTCCATAATTTTTGTAGAAAAAAATTATGAATTGGCCTGTCATTCTCTTTTTTTCACTGATTGATAGTCATAAACATAGTTTTTCAGGCTCCTATATTCATTCATATGTGCAATGATTGATATTCAAACACTTAGTTCCTGAGGAAAACAAACAAAAATCTGTCTAAATTTTAATCTAAATTTAATCTGTTTTATTGATAAATTTAGGAATTTATCAATGAAACCAATTATATTTGTAGACGGATCTGCCTTCCACAACAATTATTTCATGAATCTTCTATGATATTTAAAGTACGATATACAACAGAGAATCTCCAGATCATCATTAAATATTTACAGCATAAAATATCATCCGCATTCTGATATTTACATATAAATTAATTGCGTTTATCTTAAACCAATTTTGACAAAAATATAAATGAGTTTAAAAACATAAACATTGTTCTAAAATATATAGCAAATCGCTGAAAATTTTCACAAATTCTTGTAGGAAAAAAAAAAAAATTATGAATCTGCCTGCCATTTCCCTTTTTTGCTGATTGATAGTCATAAACATAGTTTTTCGGGCTCATATATTCATTCATATGTGTAGTGATTGATATTCAAACACGTAGTTCCTGAGGAAAAGAGACAAAAAAGAAAAAAATCTGTCTAAATTTAAATCCGTTTACAATCTGATGGGAGGTCCAAAATTTCCATCAACTTGGAGAGATGGATTAACCAATCGAATCGTCTGGCCGAAAGGAAGGTCAACCAGACAGGGGTAGACAGTCTAACCTGCCACAGGTGTCACTCTATAGGGTAGAATCGACCCATCAACTAAAAACAGCAAAAGAGATCGCCTTGGGGTCAATCTCCATCGTCTGCCGGTACCAGAATCATGAATATTTCAAGAGAAGGGAAAAGTCGTTTGGTGCTGCTTCCTTTTTTTTCGAACAGACAAGGGGTGAGAGTTGAGAGTGGAATTCTGGTAGCCAGGCATTTTTTACCAGTCATTGGAGACATCTGAGAGATTGTGAGAGAACGCGCCGTGTTTTTGGAATAAGAGTAGGAGTGGTTCCAGAGATTCGTCTTGTCTTCCTGCGCGATTGTTCTTGGTTTCAGAATTTATAGGTTCCATTTTTTCACTGGTTATGACATGTCCTTTATGTCATGCTTCGTTACACGTTGGTTGACATTGTGTTTCTTGCTTCTGATGTCACTTAGATGCACGTGATCTGCTGGTTTAAATGAAAACATGTACTTTTTTAACTGAACCGGTTGGTCCAGTGGAAGATGTTAAGGTATACAAAGGAAGAAAAATAGTTTTTTCCGAACAAACGTGCAATGATTCGGTTATAAACTAAAGAATAACAAAATAAAATTCTCGGTACTCGGGTACTCTGTTTAAGCTACCATACTTTCACTATAAGTTTTCAGTATAGTACTTTTTTCGTAGTTTGAGACAGATCCTTAATTTGTTATGTAAATAACACAAATTTCTTACTAAATATAATTCAGATCTCAGTGCATTGCTTTCTTAAAAAAAAAAAAAAAAGATATTATTAACATTTCAACTTTAGCGGCATAAAAATAAATACAACAAACAATACACAACAATAAATAATAAGTTTACCATAAATTTAATTCATTTATAAAACACAGGAACCTCTTGTAAATTTCTTGAAATTATTTCTTGGAATTTATCTTACAAGTATTAAATTTATTTTTAAAAATTCGTTAAATTAAATTAAATTATCAAATTTAATAAATTTATTATAAAATTGCAAATTTTAATTAAAAATTTTAACGTTATGGCACTCGGTGCCACAAGTTTCGGATTCGAGTCCCCGGCGGTGCCATGGATGTTTATAGTGATTCGTAATCCACTTTAAACAGTAGTTTACGCTCTAATAGGGCTGTAGGATTTGGCCGTAGTGCTGAGAACCCTATGTTTATAGTGATTCGTAATCCATTTTATACAGTGGTTTATGGTCTAATATAGCTATAGGATTTGGCCGTAGTGCTGAGACCCTATGTTTATAGTGATTCGTAATCCATTTTATACAGTAGTTTATGGTCTAATATAGCTATAGGATTTGGCCGTAGTGCTGAGAACCCTATGTTTATAGTGATTCGTAATCCATTTTTATACAGTGGTTTATGGTCTAATATAGCTATAGGATTTGGCCGAAGTGCTGAGACCCTATGTTTATAGTGATTCGTAATCCATTTTATACAGTAGTTTATGGTCTAATATAGCTATAGGATTTGGCCGTAGTGCTGAGAACCATATGTTTATAGTGATTCGTAATCCACTTTATACAGTAGTTTACGGTCTAATAGGGCTGTAGGATTTGACCGTAGTGCTGAGAACCCTATGTTTATAGTGATTCGTAATCCATTTTATACAGTAGTTTACGGTCTAATATAGCTGTAGGATTTGGCCGTAGTGCTGAGAACCCTATGTTTATAGTGATTCGTAATCCACTTTAAACAGTAGTTTACGGTCTAATAGGGCTGTAGGATTTGGCCGTAGTGCTGAGAACCCTATGTTTATAGTGATTCGTAATCCACTTTATACAGTAGTTTACGGTCTAATATAGCTGTAGGATTTGGCCGTAGTGCTGAGAACCCTATGTTTATAGTGATTCGTAATCCATTTTATACAGTAGTTTATGGTCTAATATAGCTATAGGGGATTTGGCCGTAGTGCTGAGAACCCTATGTTTATAGTGATTCGTAATCCACTTTAAACAGTAGTTTACGGTCTAATAGGGCTGTAGGATTTGGCCGTAGTGCTGAGAACCCTATGTTTATAGTGATTCGTAATCCACTTTATACAGTAGTTTACGGTCTAATATAGCTGTAGGATTTGGCCGTAGTGCTGAGAACCCTATGTTTATAGTGATTCGTAATCCATTTTTATACAGTAGTTTATGGTCTAATATAGCTATAGGATTTGGCCGTAGTGCTGAGACCCTATGTTTATAGTGATTCGTAATCCATTTTATACAGTAGTTTATGGTCTAATATAGCTATAGGATTTGGCCGTAGTGCTGAGAACCATATGTTTATAGTGATTCGTAATCCACTTTATACAGTAGTTTACGGTCTAATAGGGCTGTAGGATTTGACCGTAGTGCTGAGAACCCTATGTTTATAGTGATTCGTAATCCATTTTATACAGTAGTTTACGGTCTAATATAGCTGTAGGATTTGGCCGTAGTGCTGAGAACCCTATGTTTATAGTGATTCGTAATCCACTTTAAACAGTAGTTTACGGTCTAATAGGGCTGTAGGATTTGGCCGTAGTGCTGAGAACCCTATGTTTATAGTGATTCGTAATCCACTTTATACAGTAGTTTACGGTCTAATATAGCTGTAGGGATTTGGCCGTAGTGCTGAGAACCCTATGTTTATAGTGATTCGTAATCCACTTTAAACAGTAGTTTACGGTCTAATAGGGCTATAGGATTTGGCCGTAGTGCTGAGAACCCTATGTTTATAGTGATTCGTAATCCATTTTTATACAGTAGTTTACGGTCTAATATAGCTGTAGGATTTGGCCGTAGTGCTGAGAACCCTATGTTTATAGTGATTCGTAATCCACTTTTAAACAGTAGTTTATGGTCTAATAGGGCTGTGGGATTTGGCCGTAGTGCTGAGAACCCTATGTTTATAGTGATTCGTAATCCACTTTATACAGTAGTTTACGGTCTAATAGGGCTGTAGGATTTGGCCGTAGTGCTGAGAACCCTACGTTTATAATGATTCGTAATCCACTTTATACAGTAGTTTACGGTCTAATAGGCTGTAGGATTTGGCCGTAGTGCTGAGAACCCTATGTTTATAGTGATTCGTAATCCACTTTATACAGTAGTTTATGGTCTAATATAGCTGTAGAATTTGGCCGTAGTGCTGACAACCCTATCCCATAAAAAGAAAACGTCTCCTGTCTAGAAATCTGTCAGCAAGCAGAACTTCTTGGCCTACCATGGGGCTGTTAAACCACCGAAGAAGTATTAAAAATTTTAAATTTCAATTGTTGTTGTTGTTGTTGTCTATACCCTCTGAAAGATAGCAGCTTCTGTTGTAATACAGCTCCCGTAGCTAGAAGGTTCCGTGTTGCTGAAGAAGGGCGATGCCTTTCGTGAGGACGTTTAGGGGAACTACCATGCATTTGCATATCGTATGTGGGAAAAAAAAATCAGAAAATTCTCACTATGTAGTCCGACTCACAAGGAAAGAGGCTGAACATCACAAACGCCATCGAATCTCCTTGTTTTTGAAACAGTCAGTGTCTATAGTTCTCCAGCGGATTGAACCTTCTGCCCTAATGCTCACCAGCTGCGCACGTTGCCACTGAGCCACGAGCCGGCCAGAATTTTAATTATAAAAATTATTAAATTCATTAAATTACTGTATCAGTTAAAATTGAAGAAGACGATTTTTCTAACCTAATTTAATTTTAATTTTTTAAATAATATGCAAATAATCGCTCTTCAATACAGAATACTTTTCTGTTATTAGTAATGGTTATAAATAATTCATTATGTAAACATGTCAGTGAAAATGAATCGTCTTAAAACCTTTAGCCTTGAATTTATACAAATTTTTTGTTTTATTAAGTAAATTGTCTCTTAAAATAACCGGTGAAAAGAGATCTGAATAATTATTAGGGTGAATAACGGAATTGAAAGATAACAGTTATAATTCTTGCATTTCTATGATAATTAGTGATAACTTCTTACTAATAGTAATAAGTTTAAAAATGAAGGGTTTTTTTGTAAAATAAGAGATGAATTTAGTTTTTATGTTATTGTTTGTTGGTTCTTATCCCACTTAGTCGACAGTAACATCTAGACCAGGGGTGGCCAGCCCGCGGCCAGTCTGGAACATTTTTCCGGGTCGTGAGATTTATTACACTTTTACTAAATATATTTATTTTATAATGGCCAAAGTAATGAAAACCAATGTATTAAAAAAATGCATTATGTGTACATCCATATATTAAAAATATTAACTTTGATTTTAAAATAATATCAAAGTTAACAGCGCAAACAAATATCGCACTAGTAAAATAATCATTTTTTAACGATTTAATTTTTTTTATTTCATTTACATTTATATACTTTTTATATTTCGTTTTTAATGTTATATAGTTGTTTACAATATATGTTTAGTGTCATTATTGTTATCTAAGTTTTACATGTCAGAATAATAGTAAACACAATAATAATAACTCCTTAGGTTTCAATTTTTCATTCCAAAAAATGCATATAGTGTGTCTAAATTTAATATAGGAATATATAATTTTATATGTAGCCCGCGGTGTTAGGGTGCATTTCGAAAGTGGTCCGCAAGATCATTTGGGTTGGCCACCCTTGATCTAGACAAGTCCATGAACCCGTGTGTTCTCATGGAAGAAGTGAAAGGATCAGGCAACTTCCGTTGCAATGGAGCACTCATAGATAGAAGTCTGACTTGGCCCAACAATCATATTATCCAGGGACCTACGGTTTAAAATGGATTCCGAACCACTACAAACATCCATGGCACATCCGGAACTCGAACTTGAAACTTGTGGAACCGAGTGCCAGAACTCTAGTCACTCTGCCATCAGGCCGTATATTATTGTAAAAATGCAAAATCAGGTTTTAATGGGTAACTTACACTGAAATAACAATCAGTAGGAATTACTTATTGATATTTCTGTAAAGCTGTGACAAAAATAATTATAAAAATACAGGTGGTCTATATATTTGAAAGCGAAAAAAGCTTTCATTGAATTATGAGCAATTCAAAAATGTAAGAAATTTTATGGCGAAATTTATAAACGATTACAGTAATCGGATATGAAAACTGATCAAATTTCTCCGCGCGTGACTGTATATTTAGGAAAGAATGCGCGCAGTATTACAAAAATGAAGTTTACTCAGCAAAAGTAAACACAAGATTTTTTTTTGTAAAGATCATCATTGAAAACTAGTTCACGGAACTAAGAAATGCTTGCCATTTTTTGTTCGCCTTGTATTATTTCTCTAGTAATTAGCTATCAATTCTTACTGGCAGTAACCAGTTTAAAAAAGTCAGCTTTTACAGAACAGAAACAGGAAATATTTGAAAGCATATCTTATTGGTGATGTTTGAAATTGGTATTTTCTTTAAACAATTAGTTATAGTGTCATTGATGGATTTAATTTCTAACTAAATCAAATAAATGCTAGTAATGTAAATAAATAGATGGAAATGGTTATCGTCCTTTTGAAGGTAAAAATAAAATTTTAGTCAAATAAATACTAGTAATGTAAATAAATAATTGGAAATGGTTATCGTCATTTTGAAGGTAAAAAAAAAAAAATTACTTTCATTTTGTAATTTATTTAAAATGGGACTGATGGCCGAGTGACTAACGCTCTGGCTATCGGTGCGACATATCCCGGCAATGCCATAGATGTTTATCCGTTTTAAATGTGTCCGTTGTCCATTTTAAACTGTAGGTCCCGGTTTAATATTACTGTTGGGCGTAAGGACTGACAACCCTAACCCCATAAAAAAAAAAAAAACAGCGCCTGTCTAGAACTCTGCCAGTAGGCAGACAGCCTTGACCCGCCACGGGGCTGTTGCGCCAATGAAGATGAATTTATTTAGAAAGTTCAAATCTGCACTAATTTTTTTCAGTTTAAAAAAACGATATTTTATTTATTTCATCATCATTATTGGCACGATAGCCCTAAGGCCGTCTGCCTACTGGCAGATTTCTAGACAGGTGATGTTTTTTTTTTTTTATGGGTTAGTGTTGTGAGCCCTACGCTGTACTGTCATATTAAACCGGGACATACAGTTTAAAGTGTACTGAGGCACTACAAAATCCATGTTCCCTGGATGTTTGAATCGCCAGGACTCAAACCCGAAATGTGTGGCACCGATCGCCATAGCGCTAATCGCTCGGCCATCAGGTCCATTTTTATTTATTTAACTTTTTTAAAATATAAAAATACACTTATTAGATATCCGTATAACTGAAATGGACGAATCGACTACTTGTAGAGATATTTATAAGACATACACTATGCAAAGCAATATTGGCAGAATTTTTTTAAAAATTTCTAAAAAGATATTATAAAATAAATCGAAACAAAGCACAAATATTCTAATAAAGTTATACAGAACGAGAATTTGACAAAAAAAAAAAAAAAAAAAAAACAAATTTTAAAATTTTGAAAATCTTCTGAAATAAACTATTTATCAGAAATTCGTCTGACTTAGCCGTTTGCCAGTTTTCCACGCATTAACTAGGACTAAAGACGGTAAATGTTATCATGAGATATTTATTACGTAATTATTTATCAAATTTAAAAATAAAGTATTATATTCAGTTTGAATACTCATATGGGCAAACCAAATAGAGAATGATGCTCATGAAAAATATTTCTTATTAAAGATTAAGGATGGAAAAATATGTCTAATTTTTATGTGAAATTCGCCTTATTTAAAATACTTAGTTTTAATCTAAATTATCGTTATACACAAAATATGTGTAAAAAATTTTGTCACTATATATATACCAGAGAAAGTTATTATTTCATCCTTAAGATTAATGAAACAAAATAATTAGAGCGTTACACAAATTGAATAACATTATCCACTTAAATTAATTGGAGAGATTGTGTATAGATATTGAATATCTTGATGAGTTGTTATTTTTGCAAAATAGAGAGAACAGTTTATTTGTTAGAAAAGCAATTTAAAGATATAGTAGGAAAAAAAAAAAGAAGTTAGCAAATGCTATTTCCTTAACTCATCCCATTTTCCAAAATAAGACGCATAGTTGTTTGAATGAAATAATTTGTTTGTAAGAAAATAAACTGTTTCCTTTATAAACAGTGTTGGTTCGTTTGTCTAAATAAATTAGATTAACAAACAAGATTGAAGGATGGGGATATATTTTTCCCCCATATATGGGATTATGTATTGGCCATAGTTATTTCTAGGCTATGAATCCATAGCTCATATTGATCATTTTACAGGGACAATACTTTGGTGGTCAACATTTGTCGTTGGTGATAGATGACAACATTTACGAAATTCTCATTTTTTTAATCACCTTCAAATTCAATGAAAGGACATTCCTCCATCGTACCCATACCCTGCGTAAACACATAAACTTTTTGTCTACTCGTCGGCTTTTAAATAAACTTCTTCAGTTTAGAAATCTGACATTTTCACTGCCAAATTTTCTTGTATCAAGTGGAAAAGATAAATACCGAATTGTTCTCTACGTATAATTAAAAGCAATTCTTTTGTTTTTTTCTGGTGATTGTTTTTTTAAACAGTTGAGTACTTTTGTACCCTTGTTAATACTTACCCTTTTACTTTTATACCATTGTTTTGCACCACCACACTATTGTATTTTGAGTGATAGAAATACTTACTTTGAAAACAGCTTACATTACAAGCAGAAGCGAATGTCACCAAAGCATTGATTAAAAACTGAGAAGCGTTATAACAATAGAACAAAATCTCTTCAGAGACAACATCTGGGAATTTCGCATCTTTTTTTTTTTTTTCATTCAAATTTATTGAAAAAATATTTCTCTATCGTGCCCATACAAACACAGAAACTTTTGGTCCATTTAAGGAGTTTAAAGTTAAGAAACCCGACATTCTAAACTGGAATATTTTCCAAGCTCAAGCAATTGAAAGAAAGAATACTAATTTGTTGTCCACATAGAATTAAAAACAATTCCTTTGCTTTTTAGTGGAACTTTTTTTAAACTTTCGAATATTTTGGCACTCTTCACTACCTAGGGCGACAGAAAGGTTTACATGGAGCCAATCAAAAGCGGACACCACTAAGCACATGTGTTCTTCTTCCATGCTCTAAAACTGAGAAGTGTTGCCAAAGTCAGGTCACCTTAGCGAAAAAGAACACAATGGAAGTGAGGTCCATGAGAAAATAATTTACTGCTCTCCCCCCCTTTCCTCCTCCTCAACCTCATCCCCTTCGTGGGACGATATCGAAGCATGAAGAATGGACCGAGGCCAACACCCCATATTAGATTTTTTCGGCGAATGGGAAACGCCCGTTTGAGTTTCATGATCTTCCGCATAGAACACCACTGGATTGCAAACCAGGTGGTCTTGCCCGCATCTGTTTGTTAAAATAATGGAATGAGACTCTAGAATGAACAGGGTGGACACGCAGATGTGGAAAGCATCATGAGATACACGCCTTCCAAACGCTCCAAGAAACAAATAACTTTCTCCAAAGGCACCATAAATTAATTTGTTCTTTTCAATCAATTTTGAAGTATATTAGATATTTGTATAAAGTCGTGCATATATATATATATATATATATATATATTGGTTCCTGTTGAGGTATTCTTTGGTGGCTCATGAAGTTTAAGAAAACTTTTTTTCTATCATTATCACGTTCTTAACGATTAGTGTAGCCACTTAAAATTATTTTAAAAATACTGCCTATAGTATAATGGATTGACTTTTTAATTACTTTTGTTTATGTGAATTTATTTACTATTCCTTTTTTTGTATTACTTTTGTGTAAGAGATAATGAATACCACTTTTTTTTATTTAAATTTCAATTTATTTCATGGTCTTTTAAATGCTTTTAGATTATTTTTGGCAATTTTAACGCAATTATGTTTACGTCTTGTTCAAATAATTGATAATTGTCTTAATATTTGATAAAACAAAACTAAATGTTTATAGTTGACAGAAATACATTGGTTCTAAAAATTAAGGAAATTATGATTGTGGAATTTATTGAAATTTGGCAAATATTTTGATCAAACCGTGCGTCCTAAATCATCCTCAAAAAATTGGCTGATTTGGCTTAATTTCTATCTTTATAATACACAAAAAGGTAATATACCAAAAAAACATAGAATCTGAATTAAAGATGTAATCAGTTTTAATAGGAAGTGTGACAACATTTAACCGCTATTGAGGCATAACAGTGATGTTCTATGATGATTTAATAACTCAGTTGGCAGCATAGACCATATATACTATATAAGAACTGCTCAAAAACCCTGAAAATTTTCAGAAGACGGATTAAGTGCAACTGTAATGTACACCTTCCAAGAGCATCCCAAACCTACTTGCTAACTAGCCCATACGCATAATAATTTCTTCACGAAGATCATTCTTCGCCAACTGAGCGCTTTGTGTGTAAGATGACGACATCGCCAATTACACATGCTTAAGGACAAACGAAGAATCAAGGATATCTATAAGTGGGATTCTTGAGATATATACAGGCCAGTGCGGATATCCATAAAATATCTGTTCACACAAATGCGCTGAATCTACCAAATGTGCCACTTTCATCCAAAATGTGTCTTCCCTCGTTCTTGAAGACTTATACGCGCATTTGATCTGTCCACACAATAAATTAGTTAGCGATCATCCTTTTAGTGTCTTATTCAAGCAAAAATCTGAGATGTCTTGGGGTAACTGCAATTAGTTGCAAATTGTGGTCTACTGCAGCACTTGCAGTTCTAGGTCTACTTTGCCTGTACCTTCTAGAAGGTGGTTCTTTTCTTAGAAATGCATTCAAGATTATTAGTTACAGAAAGGCTAACATTTAACCATCTTCCTACATAAAATGGAATCTGGCTCGCTTCTACTCTCCTAGTGCCTCATCATTACAATTCTTCAGAGAAGTGATGTTGAATACTTATATTTAAAACATATCTCAGAATATGCAAAAGGCTTTTGAAATCTTTTTTCGACCGTGTTCAAGGACATTGAATGTTAAGAATACCAATCTAGTTTACTAGTACAATCTAGTTTACTGCAATACTAGTTTGCAAATCATAATCTGATGCAATATTACTTTTATGAAGTGTTTGGCCATGTAATTGCAGTTTCTCTGATTTTTCTTAATTTCCGGACGTAGGTCCCGGTCTGTTTAGCCTAAAGTGTGCACAAGGTAACCGAAGACAGACACACCATACCAAACTTTAATTTTGAAAACCACAGTAATCAAGATGTTAAAATGCATATTATTTAACAATATTAAAAAAAAAAATCCATTTAAGAAATTACCACTAGAAAATTGGTGAGCGAAATCATTGATGACGAAATACGAATATGCATTCTTTCTCTGGTGATTATTAAGAATTAGTAATCGAACAGCAAAAATATTCAAACACCAGCTGTTAAAAATGTATTCAAAGATTTTCAATGAGAAATAACTACAATTTTCAACAGTGGCGATTTCCAAATCCTCTACTTTTTCCAATTCGAAATGCATTTAAAATGCAATTAACATCACGTAGAGCTACATCTCGTTGTTCTTCAAACAGCAACATGAAAGATTAAAATTTTTGATTACAACATCCACCTGTCAAACTTTTTTTTTTTTTTTTTGTCTGAAATGGGAAGAAATTTTTCAACTGTTAACCTTATCTTTAGGGAAATTTACGACCGCCCGTCGATTAAGTTATTCTAATGCCTTTTTTTTCCAGCTTTGAATTTCTATGAAAACCCATTGGGAAAAATTGGAGGCATTCAATAAAAAACAAACCGAAAAAAAGGACGTTCGACCGCTTTTTGAAACGAGTTCAAGGGTGACCGCTCTCCTCACTACTCGCGTAATGAAGTATAAAACACACAAAAGCACTCGGAGAGCAAATATTCTGAAGTTTTTCCCATTGTCTTTTGCGTCAGAGTCCTTTTTCATTAGTAATTTAAATCAATGGAATGTTTGTTCGTCTTCGCACTTTCTGTTCCAGTTCTTTTTTCTTTTTCTTTTTTTAACTCTTCACAACTGGCGATTCTTTTGCCGTCACGTGATGCCTTCGAATTTTGATCTTGAGCCACTGGAATTATGCCACCAGAACAATAATCTGTTCATCAATAAACGTGAAGCTGCTGTTGTTGCTGTTGCACTAAGTTTTGCAATAAGCACTTGGGGTTTTTTAAAAAAAAAACTTGTGAAGTTCTGTTATGACAAACATTCATGAGTGATTGAATACTTAAAATTCTATAAGGTTGTTTACTAAAAGGTTTTTATTTTTTGTGTATAATCTGATGCCTTGAAATTTTTCAAACTGTCAGATTTATTTATTGTTAAGTCAATTTTTATTTTAAAGCTTTGGAGAAATTTAAATAAAAATTAAGATATCTGGCAATCACAGATAAATCACAGAAAATTTGTATGCACAAAAGTTACCATTCAAAATGGTAACTAATGAGATTAGAGATTAAAATGTACAAATGTTAAACTCTTTTAAATGAAGATTGAAATGCTAAACTCTTTTAAGTTGAAGCTGCTATTTTATACTTGTTCTTTTTCAAATTTTCGTATTTTATATTCCTTGATGAATGCATTTTTGATTGATCGTTGGAACGTACTGCTTCAACATGTATTGCGGCCTGATGGCCAATCGGCTAGCGCTCTGGACTTTGACACGACAGGCTTCTGGTTTGAATCCTGGCTGTGGCAGGGATGTTTGTGGCGATTCAGAATCCATTTTAAAATCATTTTGGTCTCATATGTGCGTAGAGCGTCACAGAGCCCAATCAAGACTTCTCGCCGACATCATTCCCATCTGTAAAGTGGTAACTCAGCTCTAGGCATAGTGATGTGGTGTGGTAGTAGTAATAATCCACTTTAAACTGTAGGTCTCGGCCTATTTTTTTAAATGTGCACAAAATGACCGTAGAGTTACAAACCAAACCAAATATCTTTATAGAGGAAGAATTTGCTGGATCTTGTGAACCATTTTCTAGATCGGATGAATTTCGGTTCAATTTCTACAATCATCATCATCGTCACTATCGATATATTTACTCAACATCTTTGGATATTTATTATAATAGTGTCACATCCATTAATAATCCTTCATAGATTGTTGTATCACCACTATCTTCCACTTTTGGATTCAGCTGAAAAGAAATTAAAAATCAGGAATTCACATGGGATGCATATCATCCATCACTGAAGGGAGATGGGTGCAACAGCCATCCTTACCCCTTTCCCATCACAAAATCAATCTCACTTCCGTCCATGTATTTACCCGAACCATGATTGATTCAGCCGTGCTAAGAAGAAGCATTTAATTAATATATCAAGCCACATAAATATTCATTGAAAGTGGCCTCAAATAATAAGCTTCGGTTTCTGACGGTATAATATAATCAATATGTTGGTGATTAATTCGCTATTTTTTATTCAAATTTATGTATTAAAATATTAACTATTACTTGTTAAATTAACACTTGGAGATGTCATGGTGTAACTATTCATTTAAGTTAATTAAGCGTATTTAAAACTGATCACGTACAATTTGGATATATTTTCAGTATGAAAAAAATGGGCTTCCAATTAAATTGATTAATTAATATGAAAATTAAGAAGTTACCTCTCCTGAAAATATATTTTTCAATATCAAAGAGCTTCAGATCTATTATTAAGTTTTCTGATGGAACAAAAAAATTTTATTATATTGACTCATGAAAAAAAATGAGCTTCGTAAAATTAATGAAATAATAGATAATAATGTGAATATTATGTATAATGATATTAAATAATATATAATAATATAGATGCAAGATAAGTGAATCCTTTCAATTTGATGAAAATTAGTATTGTCTCGAGTGTCGAATTAGTTTTCATATGATATATGTAGAATATTAATCTTTTTTAGTACTAATTAGCAATTCTTTTTCAGACTTATAATTCATATAAATTCATTGTAATAAAATTTATGTGGTTTTTTTTTTTATTATTAATTTAATTAAAAAAAAATTTTTTAACATAATAGAACTGGTTTCCATGTAGTATGTCAGGAATAATTATTCACAAAAACTTTTGTTGTTACCTGACATCGATGGATATAATTTTTCAAAGATGTTATACCGTGTCTAACCTGCCAAGTGGGAATGGACATTGCCTATGGTAGAGGCGTTAAAGAAGTAGCAACCTATCATTTAAATGTCGTATAGGAGAAAACCCTGAAAAAAAAAAAACCTCCAGCAGTTCGATTGTTCATGCGAGAGACTTATATGTACAGCAATTGCAATTAAATCTCCTCGTTTCTGAAAGCAGAATCTGCAACACAGGCTACAGAATTCAATCCTAAACTCTCCTGCGCCCTAGCTTTGCATGTTATCTCTGAGCCTCTATTTGGTCTCACTGATTAAATGAGGGGATATTTTTCGACTTTCAATTGCTGCCAAGTGTGCTTCTCCTCATTTGTAATTCATACAACAGAAAAGCGGCCTGGTGGCCAAGTGGCTAGCGCCCTGGCCTTTGGTATCCCAGGCTTCAGGTTCGAATACTGGCTGTGGCTTAGATGTTTGTAGTGGTTCGGAATCCACTTTTAAACTTTAGTCCCGGTCTGTTTAGCCTAAAGTGTGCACAAGATGACCATAGAGCGACAAACCAAACCAAACCATACAAGAGAAAACCTGGTAAACTGCCACTAGGACCTGCAACGCAAAATTCACATATACTGGCGTACCACTGACAACGAAAAATTCTCATATACTGACGTACCACTCACAACGTAAAATTCACATACGATGTAATAATTTCCTTCAAATTCCATAATCTTACATGTGAACGCTAGATCGTAAATATGAGTTTCCACCTTATATTAAAAGCTTATGTCGTAGAATTTCAGCCTATGAGAGGCCTGAATGGACTACAGATCAGGATTTCTATTGGTTGGCGTTCTAAAATGTGAGATTTTAGTATCCGAAGTCCTCTGCTCTGAGAGCGAAATAGCATTTTCTTCATATTCATACATTGAAGTCCTTGACAATTGTGTTGCCATAAATAATTTTGTTTTTTATAAACATATTTGTTGCCATAAACATTTTTTTTCTTGGATCTCTTTGTAAACTTTGTAACTCTTTGAATCTGCATACTCCAAATGCAACCGAATATCTCATGATGATTTGTTCTTGAATCGTGAAATGCTTTTAAAGTAAAATGGAATTTTTATGTATTCATTTTAAAATTCTAAACCCAAGAACATTTGAAATTCTAAACATAAGTTGATAATCTTTGTATATCATTTATTCAGTTGATTACCTCTTTTTTATTGTTATTCTCATTGTTATTTACAATAACAAAATACCGCCATCTGATTTGTAGACTGGCGGTTACATTTATACTCGCCACTAAAAAACAAAATATTCCATTTGGTTGCAAATAGCTATCAAAACAAAAGAAAAAAATTAAATTATATCCGATACATGCAATGAAAAAGAAAGCTGTGATTCTTCTTAAACATAAAAGGAATAGAATAACAGAAAAGAAATCGTTCGAATATTCTTGGGAACTGGTCACCCCTTTTATGTTATGCCATTCCTCGAGAGTGGTCATCCGAAACCATGGCGTCGACTTGCCGCAAACATTCCATTCTTTTTTTATTTTGGTAGCATTTTCTTCTACTGAGTTTAAGGCAAACTCGCAATTCTCCAGAAAACAACAACTAAGAAACAATTTGTTATTGTTAAAAATATTCTTAAGAAAAGAAACTATCTGTAATCTGGTAAATTTTTATCGAATCGTAAGCCTCTTTTTTTTAATTAAATTTTTTTCCATTTCAAATTAATCAAAAATTCCATTACTCATTCTGTTTTAATTTTTCGGGGAGTTCTTCTTTCTAAGTTGGAAAGAAATGAATGCGAGTTTCAAAATATTTTTTGAAATTTTTTTTCTATTGAGAATTTTTTTTCAATTGAGTAAGTAGAAATTTCAGAAAATTTGTAATTGTATTCTTAAGTTCTGAATAAAAACATTCGTAATAATATCGTACGTTTATAATAATAATTCGTTCTTAGTAATAACTCGAATCAATATCGTTCGTTCATAATAATAATTCGTTCTTAGTAATAACTCGAATCAATATCGTTCGTTCATAATAATAATTCGTTCTTAGTAAGAACACGTAAAAATATTCATTCATATTAATAATTCGTTTAAAATAATAATTCGTAATAATATTCGTTTATAATAATTCCATTCATAATAATTCATAATAATATTCATTCATAATAATTCGTAATAATATTCATTCATAATAATTCGTAATAATATTCATTCATAATAATTCGTAATAATATTCATTCATAATAATAATTCGTAATAATATTCATTCATAATAATTCGTAATAATATTCATTCATAATAATTCGTAATAATATTCATTCATAATATTCGTAATATTCGTACATAATTTCCACTATTTTCCTTTCCAATATTTCCGCTTCTTATTTATAGCTATCCAATTGGTAGTGGTTGCGGTTTAAAAATAAGCACAATTTTCGCTGCTTTTTTTTTTTTAAAATCACAATTTAGTTACATTTATTTTATGATACTGATGCATGATGTTACTTTTATTGAAAATGCATTTTGTAACCACAATGTTTAAACAAGCAGGAAATTTTTCAGCTTTGATTTTCTTTTTTTTTTTTTTTTTAAATATCAAATCTTAAATTCCTGGAGTCCAGACAGATAGACTGTTCGCCTTTTTATTCTTTGGTCGGCTCTTTCTAACAGATAGCTACTTAAAGAATGAAAAAAATCATTGTGAACACAAAATTAAAAATACAAGCACAGAGAAGCAAAATAAATGAATGGCTTATTCTAGTCCACGTGTGTCTGGCAATTTTTGGAAAGCCTTTTTTAAAATTTTGAACAAAGATTTAAAGAAGGTAAATACTTTAGAATGCTCCACAATCTTATCGGTCACTTAAAGTGCTTTCAATTTAAGAGCCCAGCTTTTGAATATTAATATACATTTTTTTTTTTTTTTTGCTGACAACTGTTTCTTTTGTATTATATTTATATATTCCATAAGTAACCTATCAACGGGTGAGAAGGGAGGACATTTATATACAAGGAAAATTTTTCGAAGTATCTTCTCTATATTTGCATTTCTATGGGAGAAAACCTGAAAACATTTGCCATCGAGTCGCCTCATTTCTAAAAGCAGTGACTGCAATAGACGCAACCAGTAAATTAGTGAATGAATTTCTGCACCGCGCCACGAATTAGGTATTTACATACATTGGTTCCCAAGTGTAGGGGAAAATTTGTTAAATTTCTATTAATTGATGTAATGAAATTTGGCAAAAATATTAAATAGTTCACAAAATCAACATCATTGTCGCAACAGCCCTGTGGTAAGACAAGACCGCCTGCCTACTCTCAGATTCCGAAACAGGAGATGTTTCCTTTTTACGGAGTAGATTTGTCAGCCCTACACCTAACACTCTACAGTCATGTTAGATCAGGACTTACGTTTTAAAGTGGATTGCGAACCACTAAACGCCCGTGGCACCGCCGGGACTCGAACCTGAAACCTGTGGCACAGAGCGGCAGAGCGCTAGTCATTCTGCCATCATGCCCCTTTTCACAAATTAGGCACAAATAATCAATAAATTTATTTCGTGTGTCTTCACAATACTCAAAATGGTAACATACCAAAAAAAAAAAAAAAATCATAGAATCTGAGTTTAATGTGTAGTCAGCTTTAATATGTAGTGTGAAAATCTCTAACTCTCTCTGTGGCACGACAGTGATGTTTATGTAAGTATGTTGTGAATGTGTAAAATATAAATGATAACTCTTCTATCAGCTTGACTGTGATTCTTTCTTATTAGTATTGGTGTAAAATTCTAATAAATTCTCTTGGTAAAATTTATTTTTTTTTTTTTTATTTATTTATTTATTTATTTTTTTTTTAAATAATGCAAGTTTTCTTCAAAATTCCTTTAATAATTCTCTACTTTCAATATAAATGGGATTAGTTTCGTTTATTTTTAATTTATTATTATGTGCTCACGTTTCGTGAAACTACCCGTAAGCTTATTTAGTACTTAACGAAGAACCTAATGGAAATTAAAATAAGGTGGATTGAAAAGAAACAAACCGCTGAAAGGCAAAGCTAATATTAAGGTATTACTTGTTAAACAATAAGCATCGTAATTTGTGCTGCCACACACTTAATTAGTCCTCTTTATTTAAACTGATGGAATTAAACAATTCTCAGAAGTCTTAACCTTCATCCCCGATATTTAATAACAGTCTTCAAAACCATCTAATTACGAAAAAATATACGGAAACTCTTGGAGATTATTTTGCTGAATCGTTAAAAGAAGTTAGTTTGGCATTCGTGTTGCAGTGGCGTCGTGTTGCAGTTAAGTATGTGTGTTTATGTAGTATATCGATCAGGTTTCGGGATTCCTCAAAAATTGATTGGTATTTTCTGTATCGAATGACTATAATCTGATCGGTTTCCAATTTATCCGTCTTTAATCTTCTGTCTACCCTTTGGAGGGGTGGAAGAGGAATCGTGGCCCACCCTTCAGAGCACGTGACCTTTGGCAGGGAGGAGATGCAAATGGGATGCTTTAAGAGAGTGTGTTGAAGGTACTTCCTGGGGGAAAGGATAGAGATCAATGGCCCTTCTTCTTCTTCAGCAAAAGAGAAGAAAAAAAAATGGGGGTAGAGCCACTCCTCGATGCCCTTTTGGCACGCTCCCCGATCAGCAGAGAGGATCGTTTGCCCAAGTCATTATCCCCGGGATCAAGTGGATGACCGTCCCCTAAGGGCACCCCTGTGCCTCTGTTCTGCGCGTGCTTGTAGCAGAGATGACCTCTCATTTGCCTACAAGAAGAAGGAAAAAGTAGGAAGAGGTATTACATGACGAAGGCAACAATTTGTCACCTGGTGATGTTCCGGCTGAGCAAAATCGTTCTCTCGTGTAATGATATCTGCAATTAGTTTTAATGGTTCCAAGATGTGTCGATTATTTTTTTTTTTTTTTTTCTTGTGTGTGTGCATATGAAAGATAGATGTGGTCAATTTGTTATGTAATATGCTAAAATGAATCCTCATTCAGAAATAAAGCTGCACGTTAAAATCAAATCTCTCAGATAGTGTCAAATCTGTCAGATGTCTTTCGTAACAGTGCATCCTTTTTTGTTCATTGTGGATGCTTTTTTATGTATATAGAGTTGTGAATTTATTTGAAGGAAATGAGATAAGAACCAAGTTAATTGTGAAGTTTCTGGCATTTTATTTTTGACATGTTAAAATACATTTTATCCTGAGAAGGATAAATTGTGCATAAAAAATATTCAAATGATACAGAGAGGTGTATATAGATATATATATATATAACATAACTCGCACTGGCGCTGTGTGACACAGGTTTCAGGTTCGGATTCCGGCGATGCCTTGAATGTTTGTAGTGGTTCGGAATTTCGGAATCCACTTTAAACCGTAGTTCCCTGTCTAATATGGCTATAGAGCGTTGGGCGTAGGGTTGATAACCCTACCCCGTAAAAAGCAAATATCTCTCGTCGCAAAATCTGCCAGTAGGCAGACGGCATTGGCCCACTATATACTCGTATATAATACGAAAACAGAACATAATTAAGATTAAGTATTGTAGTACTATATAAAAAAGAATTAAAATAAAAAATGGTCTGTAATTTTTTGTAATTATTTTTACAAAATAGCACAGAACCGTTTATTTTGTAAATAAAAGAAAAAAATTGAAAGAAAGAAAATAGAAACAAGAAATTTCAGATAACAAGAAATTTCTATTTCTTTATTTATTTAATTATAATTAAACCATAATTGTAAAATTCCTTAAAAATTTTTAAAGAAAATGTATTTTGATTAAAACTGAATTTTAATAGAATTTTAATATGTGCAAATGCACTGTAACTTTTAAAATTATAATTTGCTTATTTTCAATTATTTTTTTTTTAATTCTTACGTTAATTTAAATTTGGTTAAACGTAATTGTTAAATTTAAGCCATTTTATTTTAAACAACCGATTAATTATTGCTATTATACTTTTAAATTCTTTTTTTTTTATTCATATGGAAATTCATTTTCTACAGATTACTTCAAAATTAAAAAATTAGGTTAAATACTAAATCAAACAAAAATTATTTCAATAGTCTCACGGGAAATATTTTAATAGCAAAACAAATATTTTTCCATTATTAAATTATAACGTTTACGTGCGTTCATGCTTGGATGGCGTACCTTCTAGGCTTAAGGTCGGCTTTATGATGAGAATATGACGTTTTTGTTTTAATATGATTCTTCAATATTAGTGCAATTTGGAACATATTTCTCCTATATTTCTATTTCTTTATATTTCTCCACCCCCACCTCTCATACACCATGGAGTTAATTAATTTTACTCTGCTCTGCAGATACTTCAATGCCACTTATTAGTTTGGTTTATCACTCTACGGTCATTTTGTGCGCACTTTGGGCTAATTACTGCTACAACATCACACCACATCACTATGATTAGAGCTGAGTTGCCCTTTTACAGTTTGGGAATGATGCGGGTGAGATGTCTGACCGGGTTCTGTAATGCTCTACGGTCCTATGAGACCGGGACCTGCGGCTTAAAGGGAATTCCGAATCACTACAAACATCCGTGGCACCACCGGGACTCGAACCCGAAACCTGTGGCACCGAGCCCCAGAACGCTAGACACTCAGCCATTCAGGCCCTACTTTAGGTTAATTAGACCGGGACCTAACTACTTCAAAGCGGATTCCAAACTACTCACAAACCTCCATGCCACCACCAAGATTCGACCCTGAAGCCCGTGATACCAAAGGCCAGAGAGCTAGCCAATTGGCTATATATAAAGCATGGTTTGGTTTGTCGCTCTACTGTCATTTTGTTCTAATTAGACCGAGACCTACAGTTTAACGTGGATTCCGAACCCCTCACAAGCATCCATGACACCGCCAATATTCGAACCTGAAGGCCATGGTACCAAAGGCCAGAGCGCTAGCTATCAGGCCATGCCCCTCGTTAGAGTTTGAACCAAATTTCGCCAATTCAAAAATTTGTCTCACTGCTACTAAGCTACTTATGAATGTACTAAAATAAATATAAATGTAAAAAAAAAAAAAAATTAATAAGTACATTAAGGTTGCTGGCTCCGAAATACTATTTAATTCCTACGCCCAAACAACACTTCAAATACAAGTATAAAGAATCACCTCAGCCATCATTTTCATTTCTCTTTTATATATATCTACATGCATCCCCCCCCCCCTCCCCATGTCTCGTATAAAAGTGAGTTGGGTGTGCTTGTGTATGTAAAATATTCAACGATGCCGATTCACAAGCAAATGAGTGTGACATGTTTTATGGGTAGCCAATTCTACAGCTGCCAAAACGACTGTCAATTATGTACACGACTCTCTTTCTCTTTCTGCACCAGATAAGGGGGCAGATGCGAGAATCAGGGGTCGTCTGCTTTACGAGCTGCTCGCAATCATTTCGAGAAGTTGTCAGACATCACGTTCTTTTTTTTCTTTTGGAAGAGAAGAAGAACAAGTTCCTCTGTCTCTTGCTTGCTTAGCCAGTGGTGAGGAAGACCTTCCTCCTCTCCTTACACGCTCGCATACCTGCTTTGATTTTTAAAAATATTATTAGTTTTTTTTTTTCCCCCTGCGTAACAAATTGCGTTAAGTCACGATAGGTTACACAAGGAAAGGGATATTGTGGAACTGAAATACATTTATTAGAGAGATGCAATCAATGGGGGAGAGATATTTGCATTTCAAACTCAACAAAGACAACCTCTAGATTTATTTATTTTTTCCATTTTTTTTTTTTTTTTCAAAGTTGCAGAAAAAGATTTTTGGAAAATTTATGAGGGTTGTCTTCTTCTTTTGGACTTTGAAAGACTAAATTTATGCTATGTGAGGTTTTTGTGTGTGTATTTAAATGAGTGTTACTTTTAATTAAATATATTTATATCATGTTTATGGATTAGAAATGCTAATTCTATTTCGTTCACAGTGTGTTACTGGGAATGTCTCGAAGTATTTACCTTTTCGATTTTATTTTATTTCTTAGAAAGTTATTTCAGGACTATAGCTGTCTTCTTAATGATCATAAATTATTATTAAAAATTTTTAGGCTAAAATGAGAACAATTGCTTTTATATAGTTATTTAAAAAAGAAAAAAAAAGAAAAAGAAAATTTTCTGACATTTATGCTAATAATTTAAACTATTATGTGTATTTTATTCATTATCAAAACCTCATGCATTAGAATAAACGTTAGAAAAGATGTTTATTAATAATTATATTTCAATGATGGAAAAGGTTGGGCACAGGTTGGAGATCTCATAGCTTTGTTAGCACATGCACAAACACCCCACACATACAATTACATACAATATGTAACACATTTAAAAAGACATATAATTATAGATTCGTGGAAGGACTCTATTTTAAGGCCGATAACTCGATACTCAGATACGCGCAGGGTGCACTAAATATACTTCCTCTCTTGGTGAGATTCTATAGGCTAACTAATACGTAGGTTTGCTTTAAATCTATTTCCTCTCGGGGTGAACTCTCACCCCGAGAGGAAATATTTAAATATATGTTCTTCATATGTTGACCAACTAATATGAAGGGTTGCGTTAAATATATTTAAGTGAGAGACTAAACTAAACGTTTCTCAGCTGAAGCGAGTGTTTGCGCTGTAATTCCCCTCGGGTGTGAATCTCAAGGTCTGCTGACCATTTCTTCTGAATGCCGCAAGGTGCGCTCTTGCCAGTGTGTAGGAGGAAGCATGGTTACAACACTGTTTTTGTCATTTTTTTTTTTATTTTTATAAAACCGATTGTTGATTTTTATTCTTTAATAAGATTAGTTGATGAAATAATTTAAAATTAAGAAAAAATATAGTAATAAAACAGTACACTTAAAAAAATTATTTTATTAAATAATTTTATAATTAAGAAAGAAACACAATAATTTTTTTTTTTAATTTTTGACCCATTTAACGTTATTTTGATACATGTAAAAACTTGCTTAAAATACAGTAGCGACACAAAGTATATTAGTGATCAGGTAAGAATGCCATGTCATGCAAATAATTGATTAAAGATTAAAGAAAAGCTTTATAATTACAGCTTGCTGCGGAAATTATATCTTTTCATCAATTTTTCTTCGTGATAAAAAAAAAAAAAAAAAATAAAATAAAACGATTTCCAACAATTTTTTACTTTGCTTAATAATATTAGGCCACCTTTTAAAATATCACAATTTGGGAAAAACCTAATTTACGGTGTTAATCAATTATATGGATACATTATTTCAATGAAGTCGTAAATTTCCTTTCATTTACCAAGCTAATTATTGGGCAAGCTCGCTAATCGTGTGTGTGTAGATGGCGTGACATGCGGAATGTTTCATAGATTACACATAAAGTAAGAAAAGAACGTCGTGGGCAGCAAACACCTGCCTTCCGATGTTTATTCCCGAGAATCCACCGACAGAGTCGCTTCATATCACAGAAGTACACAATTCCCCATTTCCACACAAAAAATATCTATAAAAAGTGATGTAATGTCCAGTTCGGTTTTCACAATTATCTCAGAGCCTTATTGGGTAAGTTCTTCCTCCCACATATCTTTGCTGTTAAAATGCCACCCTTGATTAAAATTGCATCATTTTTTTTTGTATAAAAGAATCATTATTCGAAATATTTTATATTATTATTTAGAGTGATTTGGGAATATGAAACCTGAGTCACTTGTTCTTATATCAATTTAGTCGGAATAGGATGCATAGAATTTGTACTAAGGCAAATTTATTTAATTAGTAGTGACAGTTAATTTGTAATTTTCAAATGACTCGAGAATAGGAAATCTCAGTCACTTGTTGTTATGTCAACTTAGTTGGAAAGAAGCATAGAATTTGTACTAAGGCAAATTCGTTTAATTAGTAGTGACAGTTAATTTGTAATTTTCAAATGACTTGGGAATAGGAAATCTCAGTCACTTGTTGTTATGCCAACTTATTTGGAAAAGAAGCATAGAATTTGTACTAAGGCAAATTCGTTTAATTAGTAGTGACAGTTAATTTGTAATTTTCAAATGACTTGGGAATAGGAAATCTTAGTCACTTGTTGTTATGCCAACTTATTTGGAAAAAGAAGCATAGAATTTGTACTAAAAGCAAATTCGTTTAATTAAAAGAAGCATATTGTAGTGACAGTTAATTTGTAATTTTCAAATGACTTGGGAATAGGAAATCTCAGTCACTTGTTGTTATGCCAACTTATTTGGAAAAAGAAGCATAGAATTTGTACTAAGGCAAATTCGTTTAATTAGTAGTGACAGTTAATTTGTAATTTTCAAATGACTTGGGAATAGGAAATCTCAGTCACTTGTTGTTATGCCAACTTATTTGGAAAAGAAGCATAGAATTTGTACTAAGGCAAATTCGTTTAATTAGTAGTGACAGTTAATTTGTAATTTTCAAATGACTTGGGAATAGGAAATCTTAGTCACTTGTTTTTATATCAATTAGTTGGAAAAGGAAGCATAGAATTAGTGCTAAAGCAAGTTTGTTTTATGTGTAACTGTTTATCTGTAATTTTCAAAAGACAAAAACTGAAATCTCAGTCACTTGTTGTTATTTCAGATTAGTTGCAAAAAGAAACATAGAATTTGTACTAAGTCAAGTTTGTTGAATTAGTTGTAACTGTTTATCTGTAGATTTCAAATAACTTGGGAATAGGAAAACTCAGTCACTTGTTGTTATATCAGATTTGGAAAAGGATGCATAAAATTTGTATTAAGGCAAGTTTGTTTAATTACGTTGGGACTGCTTATTTGTAATTCCCAAATGAATCCATAAAATATATATTTCCTATTTGTAATCATGGTGAATACATATTAGCTTTATATAAATATTAGCTCCTAATTAGCAAGATTTTAGTTTTTGATTGTTATTTGTTCTTAATTATTTTTTATGCCCAAATATCTTAGTCCATGTGATGACGCAGCAGAAAAAGCAATACGGCAGAAACTTTTAATCTATTTAACGCTGTATAAACAAAACTTACATAAAATTATAATTTAAATATCTAGAAAGGGGCGTTTCTACTAGATAGAAATTAAGAGAATTTTCAAATTCTTGAATCGCGTTAGAGCAAAACCAGTTTTATATAATCTGCGCTAGGTGAATGTTGCCTGTATCCCCAAATTCAAAATACTAACTAAATGATGCGTCAGTATTATTATGGATTCATCTACGGCTTGTTTTGGTTTTTCACCAAAAATAGCACAGAACTGAATTAATAACATTCCATTACAACAGATATAGCTGCATTTTTGTAAACAGCTGTGTTAATAGCGTGAGAACATGCTTAAACAAAAATTTAGGGTAGATGTAAACAAAGCAGAATTATTCTGTTATTCATAATATTTGCGTGCCTAAATCGATAATTGAATTGTTGATTTTCTGTATTTGTCCATTTTTTTTGTACTTGTCCAGTTTTCCATCTTATTTTTGGTCAGTGAACTTTATAGTTAATTTACAACAACTTTCTTAAATTTAATGTTCATTTTAATTAAAAAAAAGAAAATTATATCGGTATGTCAATTAAAAATTTTTAAAGCAATACTTTAATGAATCGGTTAAACATGAAAACGAAAAATAATTGTTTAAAAAATTTTTTTAAATTTCTTCATTTTAAAGTTATATTGAATGTAATTTTCAAGTAAAATCTTATTTTTCTTTTAAACAGCTAATTTAATTTAGTACATTAATTAAAAATTTATGATTTCTTAGCATTTTTAGAATTTATTTTGTTTCTAAATATTTTACAATGTACGCTTATATTGAAAAAAAAAATTCTTCTGAATTTATTTGTATACTTCAAAATTGATTAATCAGTTCTACAATATTATTTAGTAACTGTAAAAAAAAAGAAAAATTAATTATCTATCTAAAAGTAAGTAATTATCTAACATTACAGAATAAATACTTTATTATCAATCCTTAATGATTGACATTTAATGAAATTTAAAAAGAACTTACAATTATAATTTTCGAAAGTATATTTAGCTAAAGGGCCTGATGGCCATGACTAGCGATCGGTGCCACAGGTTTCGGGTTCGAGTCCCGGCGGTGCCATGGGTGTTTGTAATGGTTCAGTATCCACTTTAAACCGTAGGTGTCGGTCTAATATGGCTGTAGAGAGTTGGACGTAGTGCTGACAACCCTTCCCCATAAAAAGAAAACATCTCCTGTCTAGAAATCTGCCAGCAGACATACGACCTTGACCCACCATGGGGTTGTTGCGCCGATGATGATGATGATGATATTTAGCTAAAATAGTCTGATTGTGTGTGATATGACTTCAAAAACAATGACGACATTTAATTCAAAATCAGTCACTAAAATAACCGACGAATACAAATACACAACTAAATGTCATTTTAGATAAGCATTTCTCTTTATTTATGTTCATTGTCCAAAATGTGAATCGTATACATTTTATCTCCAATATTTATAACCTTTCGCTATCTTTTAAATCTTTCAAAATACAGACACAGAAGCCATTAAGATAAAGAAAGGAAGAAAAATAGTACAGTAACACAATCAAGGAATCGTAATAAAAGATTCAAAACATCGAAATCTATAATTACTAAGCAGAAACGCGTGGAGTTTGTCTAGCGACAGGTTTCAGTTTCAGACATTTTTCCTTTTTTCCCCCTCCAGCCACAAAATATGCATTTCTTCCCCCGCCTTCTCAATTTGGAAAAATCAAAAGACCAGTTTAATGCGACCAGTTCGTTTTCAATTACTGCAGTATGCCATCGATCTGTGATTACTTATGCATTGGGATGGGAAATGAGAAAAGAATTTCCCAATTCCTGAAACAGAAATTCAGACGGTTTTTGTCAGTTTTCCTGTCGGAAGGTCGCCAATGGGGCATCTCTTACCTGCTTCGCCCTTGCCCCATTTACTTGCCTTGCTTATACGCCAAGTCGTACGATTCAAATATGCGCGTGTTCAAGTGAGTTCGTGTCTTCTTTGAACACCTACCACAAGTAAGTCATGTTAAAGAAGGGGGAATGAATTTACCTATACAAATCCAGACTTGTTTTCTTTGAAGATTCATCATTATTTTTCTTTCAGTCACGACATAACTGTGTAGTTGTCAAACATCCTATCAAAATGTTCAACCTTTTCTTTATTATTATTATTTGTATTATTTAACGTGAAGAGATATTATAAAACTGTCAGAATCTTTGTTTGGTTTCATAACTTCCTCATGAGGTTAAAAACGTTTCATAAATTGTTTGTGATGTTATGAATAATAGCCGAAACATAAATAAAAGATAGAAAAAAAATTTTTAAATAGGGTAGGATTTAATTCTGTGGACATATTGTTTTATAATTTGTTATTTTAAATAAAGCCTTTGTTTTTTTCAATGCAAAGGAAACTTGGTAACATGTAATTCAAGAAATTTTTAACTTCTCTAAGGAACATCATTTGAGTAGACATCAACGTTTCTGTTTATTTTTTTTTCATACATTAAATTACTTATACAAAAGTTAAGATTTTTTTAACTATCATCAGTACTCATTGCGTGATCATTTAAGATTTTTAAACTATCTTCAATACTCATACATGATCATTTAAAGATTTTTAGCTATCATCAATACGCAGGAATAATCATTTAAATAATAATGTATCATTATTTAACATCGCACAAATATGAATTTTTATAAATAACAAAATTCAATTATATAATAATAATAAATAAGCAAATAACGTAACTCATCTTAAATAAGCCAGTTTGATAAAAAATTTCTTTAAATTTGTACAATATTTTAAGATTTTAAAAACAATTATCCATATATTTGTAATAGTTCGAAATCCACTTTAAGCCGTAGGTCCGGTCTCGTACCGTACAGTAGTCTCACGTATCTTAGTCTCTCGTACCATAGCTCCCCGTAGAGCGGCACAGAGCCCAATCAGACGTCTCATCTACATCATTCCCAAACTGCATAAGGGTAAGGCACAGTGATGTGGTGTGGTGTTGCAGTAACAATTTTGTTAAACTGTAGGTCCCGGTCTAATTTTGTACAAAAATGCCCACAGAGCGACAATCCAAACTTCCAAATTCTGAAGAATTTTACTTTTTCATATATTATAAAATTAAAAAGAAAAAAAAAAAACGAAAGGCCATTTATGTCACAAATTTAATGAAATAACATTTTCTTTAGTAAATCTTTTTAACAAATATTTACCATCCTATTACCACTCAGAATTTTCATCAAAGATTTGTTGACGTACATTCAAGATTAGAGTACAACCTTGTCTTTTAATAAATAAAAAAAAAAGTTTAAAAGAATTACCTATAGAAAGATTGCCCAGGACTGTGGCAATTCTCAATTCAGCTTTACGAATAACATTGTGGCTGCTTGCAGAAGAACCAAAGCTTCTCGAATTCAAGGCGCGCAGGCGAAAAAGAGATAAGAACGACCTTAAAATTAGACATTCAAAAATACCACATGGACATAAAAAACCAATGTCAAATTAGATTCATGAGACCGTGGAGAGATGCGAGGTCCGCGTTCTCGTAGAAAAAAAATGGCGCGATAGCCATCTTTACGACCATCTCTCCAACATTATGGCATCATGTCCCGAAGTAGACAAGTAATTTGGGATCGCAGCAAAATGAAAACCATTTATTATTTTATTTTGTGGCTCAGTTATCAAATCCAGAAACTCCTAATTGGAATGCCCTTTTTTTTGTTGTTGGTTTGCAAAGCGTTTTTGATAATTTTATCAAGCGAATACTTTCGACCTACGTAAGGGGGAAATGAATACTAATGAAGACGAATCGTGACAATGAATTGTGTAATTTATGAGCAATGAGCGAAGTATTTGGAATATATTCCAACAGAAAAGGAATTTTAATATGGATGTCAATAGACGAGGTTTTTTTTGCACCTGCGTGTTTTTTTTTTTTGTTTTTGTTTTTTTTTAAGTTAGAATATGTTTTCTGCAAGGATCATTAAGTTGAAAACAGACGCCTGTCTCAAAAGTGATTGTTTTTTAATGTTATATACCATTTAAAACTTTGATACCGATCTTGGAAAATATTATTCTTTACGCAAATCTTGTTCATAATGACTCATAATTAGAATTATTATGTGAAATTGAGTTATTTATTTATACATAACGAGACAAATATAAAATTTGGAATGGTGAAAAAGTGGTCATGGTCATTTTTATTTTTTTTATGAATTTATTTAAATATCTTTTGAAAAAAATTGATAAAATCGTAAATGATATAAATTAGTTAACGTGTAAAAACATTAATTATGCTACATTATAAAGTGCACTGTAGTGTGCAGATTGGACAACCAGATTGTAACTGGGTGTAGTTGGGTTGAGATGCTTGAGGCACAGGTTGGAGAATTCACAGCTTTACTGACACACGCACAAACAACACACACGTACAATTATAAACATGCAATCTTTAACACATTTAAAATCATAGATTATGATTAAATTTAAATACATTTAATCATAATTATAGATTCAGGTAGATTATTATTAAATCATAATTATAGATTCGTGGAAGGATTCTACTTCTAGGCCGAAATTCCGATACTCAGCGACGAGCAGGATGCGCGAAGTATACTTCGTTTCCAGGTGATAGTCTGTAGGCCATTTGATACGCAGAGTTGCACTAAATATATTTCCTTTCGGGATGAGAGACTGTGAACTAAACGCTTCTCAACAAAAGCGTGTAGTTGCTATGTACTTCCTCTCGGGTGAAAGTCTCGATGCCAACGGACCATTTCTCATCAGCACCATTGCTCCTGCCAGTGTGTAGGATGAAGCACGGTTACAACACTGATTATAAATTAAGAAGGTTTATTAATTATCATTGCATTATTTTCATTAAAAAAATCATTATTTAAGATATTTTATATTCCATGCCTGTCGTTCTTTTTTGTATCATGTTTTCATATGTAGTCTAGTGTGTAAGGAACAGAATTTTTTATTAGAAATGAGAAATATTAATAATTTATTAAAATATTTGAAAACAGTTATCAAATTTTGTTTTTTAATAAAGATTAGCAGGGTTCTATGCTTAGTGATTTTTTTTTTTAAGCTTCTAACACAAATTTTAAGAGTATTGGAATATTTAATATTATTGATTTCATTCACTTAGAAAGTTTTGTTATTAACTTAACAAAAAAATTTAAGGTTTTGTTTTCATAATTATTTAGTTCATGTTATTATTTATAATTAAAATTCAATTTATTAAAAGTTTATGTATATCTGAAACATAATAGCTTTTACAAGATATTTTTAATGGATTAGATAAATAGTAATGATATGCACTCTAAACATCGATTGTTTCCAATTGTTATTAAAATCAAAATTCATTTTCATTAAAAGTCGCCAAAAAAAAAATTTTTTTTTTTTTTTCTCAGTACAACGAGTTGCTTTTGTGAAAAACATTGGATAATTTATCAGAAAATATATAGATTATGATCCGCCCAATATAAGGCGTGCCTTGATTTACGCATTTCATATCAGCTCACAATAAGAACACGTTTCTCGTCTCACAAGCATATTTACCACGGTATCCATTTATTTACGAAAAATAATAATCCGTATTCACTTTTTGATTTGTGATTACTTTTTTTCTGAGGGGGATGGGCATTCTGGATATATGGAACATGACGGATACCCGAAAAGTAATATTACGAAATGATTGCTTTGCCTAGAATTCATCATGTATAACAATGGAAATAAATTCACATTTTGTTACATTGCATTTGTAAGAATTGGAACTGGAAATTCAGCATATATAGTACGTGTTTAATTTTCTGACGATTTTTTTTTTAAAGTTAAAAAAAGAAATCGTTTTTCTTCTTATTATATTTTTATTATTTGCTCAATATGTTTTAAAAATGATAAAAAATTTCGAATTTTTTTTTTTTCTTTGCACAAAGCGGACGATTTTTGAGTGATATATTTTCAATTCGTTACTCTAATTTTTATTTTTTTTTTAATTTAATTATTTATTTATTTATTTATTTATTATTCAATCTATGTACCATTGCCATTAAAATTTAAATTATCACTCTGATTTGACTCTTTAACACTAGAATAATTCTGATTAGAAAAAAATAATTTGCTTTTGATTTATGTTCAAAAAAAATAAATAAATCGTTTTTCTTAATATATTTTTATTATTTGGCCAATATATTAGTTGAAATCTATAAAGAATTTCGAATCTTTTTTTCTTTTCACGAAGCAGACGATTAATCAATATGTCTTCGCAATTCAGTACTTTAATTTTTATTATTTATTAAATAATTTAATTACTTATTAATATTTATTTATTATTCAATCCATGTACCATTGATGTTAAAATTTAAAATATCACTCTAATTAGACTATCTAACACTTGAATTATTCTGATTAGAAAAAAATAATTTGCTTTTGATTTATGTTAAAAAAAATACTAAATCCTTTTCTTCTTATGTTTTTATTATTTGACTAATATGTCAGTTGAAAACGATAAGGAATTTCGAAATATTTTTTTTTTCACGAAGCAGAAGATTTTTGAATAATATCTTTTTAATTCTGCTTTAATTTCTATTTGTTTATTTAAATTATTCAATCCACGCACCATCTATTCAACTATTCAATCCATATACTATTAACATTGAAATTTTAATTATCAGTCTGATTTGACTGTTTAACATTAGAATTATTCTGATTAGAAAAATAATTTGCTTTTGATTTATGTTTAAAAAAAGAAAGTCGTTTTCTTCTTATTATGTTTTAATTATTTGGCCAATACCAAGTCGAATTTTTTTGTTTTTCTTTCGCGCAGCAGACGATTTTTGAATGATATTTTTTTTCAATTCATTATTTTTAATTTTTATTTATTTATTAATTTACATTATTAACATTAAAATTTAAATTATCACTCATTTAACTCTGTAACGCTAAATTATTCTGATTAGAAAAATAATTTGCCTTTAATTTATGTTACAAAAAATTCTGATTAATATTTTTAATTTTATTATGACAAAAAAAAAAAAAAAGTTTGGAATCTTTTGAATATAATGAATATTTTATACGAACTATTATGATCTAATAAAAAAAAACATTTTAAATGTAAGTAATATTATTTAACGTTTTAATCAAATAATTTAAATATAAATTGTATCTTCTTATAATTTATCATCTTTCTGCATAAATGCAAATGAAATATGACCACAAATTATTAACTTTTGATGCGATTTATCTTCTAAGAATAAAAGAGACGATCTTAATTATGTATCTACTTTGAAAAGTTTAAGACCCAAAAACGTGAATAAAATATCAACTTGAAGAAAGAAAAATGACAAGTTTCCAGTTTTACAGGAGAAGGAAAAAAGAAAAGGTAATACTCAAGTATACTGTTATTAAAAAGCAAACTGTCATACTCAATTTAATGATTAATACAACAACTACTTTTGTCATATTTTTTCCTGTTGGTAAACTAACATGAAAAAAAAAATTTTTTTTTTTTTTTTTTTTTTTTCAATTCATAGAATAAAATGCAAATTGAATTTTTTCTGCCTCTGTCTTGCAAGTAAGGGATGTTTTTCCATAAATTCGACTTCTTATTTTTTGTTTTTTTTTTTTTGTTTTGTTTGTTTGTTTGGTTTTTTTTCACTTCTGTTGGTGAATGCGTATGAATAAACTTTCGTCTGTCTTAAAAGCACGCACGGAGGTGATCGGGTCGCGGGCCACATGCATTAGGATGATTGTGTGGCTCTAGAATAGGGATATTATTCACTTTCAAAATGTTATGCTAAACACGATTTTCAGTTGCAAAGCGCTGTGCAGCTGTCAGAAGTGTTCACGATGAAATAGTCAAACCGGCATGGTGTATATTTTAGTCTTCTTTCTAACTTGACGCCCTTTTTTGATATTTCCGCATCCTGTGTTACTGGTTTCTGTATAATATATACCTACTTCCAGATAAATTTGAAAGATAGTAAAAGACGCCACAGTGAGGTACAGAATATAAAAGCTATAATAATAAATCCTGGTAACATTAATTTTCGAAACTTTTTACGAACAATTATCAATCTATTTTTCATTTTGGATTATGTTTTCAAGTGCAGTGATTCGCCAAATTGTTTTGACACAATATAAGAATTTAAATTAGATGTAATTTTGATTTTTTTATAAATTTAAAAAAATATGTATTTATTAATTTCTCAGTTTTATAACCACCTTAAAATATTTAGTCATTATATTTCAATAAAAAAAAAATTTTTAGTAATACATTTTATCGGAATAGTTAAAAATCTTTTTTTTCATTTAAAAAATTTTATATATTTTTAAGCATCATAATTATAAGTTGAAAGTAGAAAAACTAAATATTTCATTCAAAAAATAATAATAATACCTTATATTTTTTAGAAATTTAATAACAGGTTCTAAAATAGTAATCTTGAAAAAATAAGAGCGAAATTGAACCTTTTTTTCCTTTAACATTTTTAAATGTTTCACTCTAGATTGGTATCTTGGAAACCTATTTCTATTCCCTTCGAAACCTATTTCTATTGAAAAACTTTGGTTTTTTTTTCATTTAAAAAACTTTAATATTATCTTTTTAAAACATCAGAACAAATTATAATTTGAAAGTAGGAAAATTAAATTTTTCATTCAAAAATAATAATAAAACCTTATAATATTTTTAAAAATTTACAAAAAAAATTAATTTTATATAAATATTTTTTTTCAGCCTAAATGTTTTATCCTAGAATTTTTATATCATTCATATTAGGTTTTTTTTATATCATTGCTAAAATATAGTCCAGTGGAAAAAAAAAAAAAAAAAAAATTTTAAACAATTTTTAGAACATAAATTTATGTTCAAAAAATTTATCTATTTCCATCTACAAATGATACATTTAAACAAATGATAAATCAATACTAAATACTTTTAAAATATATATGTAATGAAATTGCATTGTCTGATTAATAAAACTTTCTTATGTCTCAGTCATTCTACTGACAACTAATATTATTCTTTTATTTTTTTCAAACCTGTATGAGCACAAGTATTTTATAGTTACGATATAGTATTTTATAGTTATTTTTATGAATCGGATAGCTGAATCAGTGACTCCGTGACGACTTCCAAAACCTATAAATTCCATTCTTTATTTCGCAAAACAGTTCAATACTTAAACTTTTATTTATTTATTTAAACTATTCAATCCATTAACATTAAAATTTAAAATATCTCTGTGATCTGACTCTTTAATGCTAGAATTATTCTGATTAGAAAAAAAAATAATTCGCTTTTGATTTATGTTAAAAAGAAAAAAGAAATCGTTTTTCTTCTTATTATGTTTTTATTATTTGGCCAATATGTTAGTTGAAAACGATAAAAAATTCGAATTATTTTTTTTCTTTTCACAAAGCAGAATATTTCTGAATGATATCTTTCAATTAGCTACTTCAATTTATATTTATTTATTTATTTAAACTATTCTATAAATGTACCATTGCCATTAAAATTTGAATTTTCACTCTGATTTGACTGTTTAATACTAGAATTATTCTGATTAGAAAAAAAAATCGTTTTTCTTGTTATGTTTTTATTTATTTGGCCAATATAATAGTTGAAAACGATAAAGAATTTCGAATTATTTTTTTCACGAAGCAGAATATTTTTGAATGAACTTTTTTTCAATTCGCTACGTTAATTTTTATTTATTTAAACTATTCAATCCATGCACCATTACCATTAAAATTTAAAATATCACTCAGATTTAACTCTTTAACACTAGAATTATTCTGATTACAATAATAATAATAATAATAATAATAATAATAATAATATTAAAAAGAAAAAAATATTGTTTGGCCAATATGTTATAAAACAATAAAATAATTTATTTTTCACGAAGCAGAATTTTTGATTTCTTTTCAATTTGTCAAAATTTTTATTTATTTAAAAAAATTCAATTAAAACCATTGCCATTTTTCTTTTTTTTTTTATTGTTTGAAAAAAAAATAATTTGCTTTTAAATATGTTAAAAAAAAATCGTTTTTCTTAATATTATATGTTAATATGTTGAAAAACAATAAAAAAAATTTCGAATTATATTTTTTCACGAAGCAGAATATTTCTGAATGATATCTTTTCAATTTGTTACTTTAATTTTTATTTATTTATTTATTTATTTAAATTATTAAATTAAACCATTACCATTAAAATTTAAATTATTTCTCTGATTTGACTGTTTAACACTAGAATTATTCTGATTAGAAAAAAAAATAATTTTCTTTTGATTTGTTAAAAAAATCGTTTTTCTTCTTATGTTTTTTATAGTTTGGCCAATATGTTAGTTGAAAACGATAAATAATTTCAAATTATTATTTTTTTTTTCATATTTCTGATTGATATCTTTTCGATATATCTGATTAATAAAATCTTATTTCACAGTCATTCTACTAACAACTAGTATTATTCATTTTATTTTTTTTTTCAAACCCATATGAGTCCAAGTATTTTATAGTTACGATGTGAAATTTTTATGAATCGGATAGCTAGAATCAGTGACTCCGTGACGGCTTCCAAAACCTATAAATTCCATTCTTTTTATTTCGCAAAAACAAATTCGCTTTGGAATTGCGTGATGAAATATTTTTAAGACCGCTTACGCCAACATACTTGGGACTTCTCAAGCACTGGATGTGTACTCAGCGCCTACTGACAAGTGATATTTAAGGAAGTGCTATTTATCGACGGCTTCACGGAAATTATACTGCTTTTGCTGCCACTAAATGGAGAATGTTTTCCACGAAAAGAAAAAAAAAAAAGAATTTAAGTACTGTTTGTGGGTTTTGCCACCGTTACTTGTGACAATGACGTCAACAAAGCGACGCTATTTGTTGACTATGAATTATTTGTAAGCTTTGGATCAAATATCAAAAAATAAACTTTGCTTCAAACTTTTTTGAAATAATTATAAAGAGTAAAACGGTTTAAAATTTTATATGCTTATTTACTAAAGATATTACTAAAATAAAAGTTAATATTTTCTTTTTTAATACACAGACACTAAATAATACTTATAGCTCCAATTAGTCTATAATCTATATAACTCGTTGAACACTTTATAGTAACCATAAACCTACTACTACTTAGATCATTTCATAGATCTCCACGATTTGTCTTTAAGCTATATAACTTGTTGAACGCCTTTATAATTACTATAGACCAACTACTATTTAAATCATCTCATAGATTTTCACAATTTATCTCTTAGCTTTATAACTTTTGAACACTTTATAATTACTAAAGACCAATTACTACGTAGATCATTCCATAGATCTTCACGGTTTATATAACTTGTTGAACACTTTATAACTACCATAGACCAATTACTACTTAAATCATTCCATAGATCTTCACGATTTATCTCTTAGCTATATAACTTGTTGAACACTTTATAATTACCATAGACCCTACTACTACTTAGATCATTCCATGGGACTACATTTTAAGGTTCATGTCATCCATCCACACCTTCAAACTTTATGAAAGAACATTTACAGATTTAATTTGCTAAATAACCAATGAAAATAAAGAGAATTTTCAGTGGAACTTGTTCGAATCTTGTTCAATAACCTCGTGTACTGACAACCAAGTGACTGGCGCTGTGATGCACGGTGCCACAGATTTCGGATTCCAATAACGATGGTGCCGTGGATGTTTGTAGTGGTTCGAATCCACTTTAAGCCATAGAACCCGACTAATATGACTGTATAGCATAGGGCTGACAACACTACCCCGTAAAAAGTCAGTATCACTAAACCAAGTCTAATCCTACCTATGGGATCACGACAGAAGCTGCCCACATTTTCCCTTCTTCCATGAGACCCCATGGGTTCTTGGACTTGATCTAAAATGTTGCTATCCACCAAGTGGATAAGAAACAGCACTAACTGCCGGAATATTTCGAGTTTAATATTTATTTCCCCTGCTTTTTTTACGTTCGAGAGAATTTAGTTTTAAATAAGAATAAATATTAACCGCCAGAATTGTGAATTTTTTCAATAAAAAGACCAATGAATAAATTTGGAATCTTTTGCTACGCCGATTGTCCGAATCTTTCATTTCCCTTTTAATCAAGTTAAGGTATTTATTTATATTAAATTCTCAGTAGACACACAAACACCTGAAAGTTATCGTAATAATTTTTCCTCAAACGAAATTTTCAAACAAGAAACCTTCCAGAAGACACTTCAAACCAATCTCATATGAAAAACAATTTACCTTTTATGACGAATCCCGATTCTGACTCGATGGCTTTCCAGTGGTAAACAGTGCGTTTCTAGTCAGGACATGACACATAGTAAACAACCAATAGAAACGCAAAACATGAAATTTATACTAAACCCTATTAGTTTTGTATATTTACGTGTATTCTTCACGTCTATGGGTGTATGCTGAAACAGATTTAATTATCCAACTCAACCGTAACTTCATCAAAATGTCCTTTTCCGAATTAAAATGCACAATAAGGCAAATGGGCAAGTGATCAATAAAGAACTTATACAGCATGTACTACAAAAGAGTTTTACAGCATTGAGATGTTATAAAATCCAGTAATAAATTATGCATATACGGCATTGTTTTGAGGTGCGTGCCAGGAATTTTGTGTCCTCTGAGCACTGCTCAATATTGTAAGCCTACTCCTTTCACGATACTCATTTCTTTCTGAAATATTTTATACGAGAAGTATCATGTTTACAAAAATGCGTCATGATTAAATAAACAGGTAAAACAATTTTAGTTCCGAAAGAAAATTTAATGTAATATCAAGTCGTATCTGCTTGGTGAGCTGAGAGACAATTCCCAGTTTTAGCATGAAATAGTGAATTTTTCTTCGCAAGAAAGAAAGTTCGCATTAGGTATTCATATGTTTATTTTTTAAGATTACGTGTGGTCTATGCTTTTTTGCTCCCATAACTAAATTCTATATTTTTTATGAATAGCTTGCATATCGAGCTATCCGATTATAGTTCCTTTTCTTTAAAAATTCATTGATGTTTGTCGTCACTTAGCTAGGTCCTCGTGGAGCGAGGCTCGCGGCTTGGCAGCCCTTCTTCAGAAGAAGGCTACAGGCACAGTCACAGTTGTTTCCAGACATTGTTTTGTTTCTCAGCTGATTTCGAATCACGACAGAGCCCTGTAGAATGTTCCATTGCAGGGCATGTAATCTGTGGACAAACGTTCCACAAAAAAAACAAACTCGTGAGATGTAGGCGGAGGGGCGAAGTGGGTTAGTGTGGCAGCTGAAAAGACATTCAGCTGCCGCCGTCTCATCTGCAAAGGTACGGAATGTCCGTCGCCATTATACATCTACTCCGCGTGACTTTCACTGGAGTCGCCTGACCTCCAACGGAAGGCTCCCAGTTTTCTAGTGCACAGGGCACGTTGCTCTGTGTCACTGTATGAGTGAAAGTGCCACTTTGCTGAAGCATCTGCCTCCACTCACTTCCTCTGGATAATTTTCGAAAATGATCATGTAGACGACTGAGGCATGCTGATAAGCATCTTCACCTTGTATCACAAAAATGCATCAAAGCCAGTTGAGTGTCTTTCAATGAATAATCTGAAAGGCAGAGCAAG